>CAJNOL010000586.1:88931-120851 GCA_905250125.1 Rotaria sordida | reverse complement strand
AAAACTAAGTGCGTTCTGTTTTCTTAATCAAAATGAAAACTTGAATTTATTTTCAAATGAAAATAATTTCTTCATTGCACGCCTAACTACAAATCAATTTTGCCTAAGACATATATATATTTATTTATTTAATCAATATCTATCACAACGCAATTAACATAGTATTAAAGCCAAATTTGAATCATTTCGCAAGAACATTGTAATCGATACGATCGATTAATTAACCAATGATGTAATTCTCGTCGAATTCGATATGGAAAACAAGGTGTATGATTTGAAGTCCATTGACAAAAATATATTTTAAGCGAAAACAATTCTTGCAAATGATCAATAAATAAATGAATAAGATTAAGAATACGTTTTGTAGATTCATTTTCACCATCAATAATAGAATATGGATTCCAATCGACATGGTCATATGAATCATTGATTGTCAACCAAAATTTTTTCAAATTAGTTAATTGATCTACTAATAATTTGCAAATATCTTCAGCATTAAATAATGTCAATGTACAATTATTTAAACCAAATGATCGGATCTAATGACAAAAAAAATAAATAAATATTTTTTGATATCTACAAATCAAATAGAAAACTCTTCCCAAACTGTATAGTTAGATTTTTAATCAGATACTCTTTCAATTTTCTACACTGACTTTAGTTTTATTTACTATAAGTACACAAGAAACCTGATATTATTTGTGTGTGCCAGTCATTCTCAGTCTGAGTTTCAACCACGGAACAATCAGTTGCTTTTTTTTTAATCTAGATGAAGACTATTTTAATAGAAATTCGATAAGTTATGTTTTTCAAAAAAAAAAAATGTACACTCAAGATGTTTTATTTTTGCAAAAAATTGCTTCCTACAACTGGCTTCGAGAAATTTTTTTCAGTTTATTCATCCCTTTCGGATACGACTAGTCGCTCTCATCTTTAAGTTTATTAAATTTCCCTGAAGAATTTGGGTAACATTTATTGAAATCCAATAAAAGAGTTGTGGTCCAATTCTTTTTTTTTTATTTTGAATGTCTCTCTTGAAGTATTACAAAATATTTGACGTTCATTTTTTATCATTGAGTTTATATTAAATTATTACAGAGAATGTGGAAATAGTCCGATTTCTTGTCTCACACGATTTCATAAGAAATAGATTTCTTACTGTTGTTCGTTATTTTATTGCTTTGCAAATTGCCTTAGACAGATCGAATAGCATAACTTGACACTGATGAGAGAACATATCCAACTGTCGAACGCTGTTCGAGTCCATATTTTGGTTGAGTAGGGTTCAGTAAAATCCTAAAAGAGTTCAGGCCCATGACGTACCTGAACGGAGATCTGGTTGACACATAGGTGTAAGAAAATGGAATTTTTTACTTTTTTCTTAATTACATCTAATCAGTTTTAACTCTCATGGATTTCAAGGAAATGAAAGAAGTTACAAAATATAATTAGAATTCTTAATAGATTTTCTTTAAATAGAAGATCATTAGAAAATGAAGGCATGAATTCTGAACGAATAAATTTCATTAATACTTTTTTTTTTTGTTGAAAAAAGAAATATTTACTTTTCTATTAACCATAGTACCGAGATCATTTTTGTTATATAGAATAGCAGGAGACAAAATTCCATCTTCATCAACTATTTCTAATGTATGTACATTATCAGCTAATTGTAATATTGCTTCTAATTCAGTTACCCCAACAAAATCAGCATTAATTGAGATTTTTGTTATCAATAACCATGGAACAAATAATGACAAAGAATTTCTACAATTGTCGAGATCTAAAAGACAAGTTTTGTTTTCAGAATTGTTAAGAGCTAATTTATTTATATGCGGATATAAATTTATTACATTGTCCAACATTTGAGAAGATCTGTATAGAGAAAGAATAAAATTTATCTACTCGTTCTTTTATCAAAGTTATATATCATATATACATACATTTGAAGATCTTCAGGAGTAAACAATGTTGTAAGCTCAGTACCATTATACGGTAAAGTGTAAACATTAAATTTGTAAGTATTATAATAAATATCTTCATCAGGATTTTTGAAAATAATAACTTTTGGTCGTTTTTGACGAGTAAATGGTGCTTGAACAAATGATTTTAAAAGAATTTTCTCCTTCAATTCTTCATTAGCGAAGAAGTAAAGATCAAGTGTATAGGATGACATTGGTTTGAGACGATCGATACATAATTGTTGAATAGTATCACCTGATATAATAAATGGATCAGATAGTGACATAGATGTTTTTAGTTTTAGTGATAAATGCGTAAGTTGACCAAATATAGATGATAAAAGTGCAATAGATTGATGAAAACTTATATTATTCGCACAGTTCAAATTAAGGCGAGATAAACGACGAAGAAGATTAGCATCAATAGAGGAAGGTAATCTTAATAAAAATGTTTCATTTGACTCAAAAACTGTCAAAGATCATATAGAATATAACTTACGTGATTATATCAAACTTTTTATTCTTATTAATCTTTTGATCATGTATACCAATAGAAAGAGTTTCAATAAATGGTATACAAAATAATAATCTTTGAAGAAATCGTGATGAATTCATACCAATAGTCAATATTCGAAGATTATTTGTATTCGATAAATTTGGTAAAATCATCAATGGTGGTAATAATTGTTTATGAGTTCTAGGATAATAATTAAATGGAAGTCGACAGATTCTTAAAGTGTTCACACATGAACACACCTTTAGAAGTAAAAAAAAACAAAAATTATAAACTATTATACATATAAATATGTATAAAATTCTTGTCACAAAATACTCAAACTCGATAATGAACTCAACTCTCATTTTAGCTTACTCACCTTAGTCAAATATGCTCCTTCTATACCTTCATCATGAAACGAACTACCATCCGTCACATCGACTATTAAAGTATATAATTGTTTTATTAAACGATTACATAATAATTTATCAAATTCATACGGTTCAATATCAACTAAATGTAGATGTCGAAGTAATGTTATTTGATGAGATTGTAGAGATGATGAAATAAGTGACCATCCACCAATGACATTGTTTAATGTTATGCGTAATGAGATAAGACGACGTCCTATCAATTTTAATATATTTTGACAAAAATTATTGAACATTGATAATGACATTGAATCGCCGTCAATACTTATGTGCCATAAATATTGATTCCGAAGGATTTTCGAAAAACGTTTATTCAATGATAAAAATGATTGAAGAATCTCGACAGGAGATAAATATGCAAAAATTTCAAAAAGAACATCGACAGGCAACAATTCAAACGTGCTAGCGATCATTTTTTTTCCATCTCTCTCGTTCATTCATCATGAGTTATATATATATATATATTGATATAAACAATGACACATGTCCCTCTGCTTTTCGGTTGACCGATATTTGTTTTTAAAGAACTTATGTTGGTCAATGTCGGCGAAAGAAAAAAGAACATATTCATGTCGACGTTATTCAATACATGTTTGAACGAGTATACAACGTCATTCATTTGTTTTTTCTATTCATTAGTGTTGAAATGTTATTATACAAATATAACAATTCAATACTTTTGTTCAAGAATTTTTAAACAAAAAATAAAATAAATAATATCTTTTCAAATTTGATTGCTTACTCTTGATAAGAATGGAGACAAGTTATAAAATAAATAGTTTTCGATATAATAAAAATGTTCGTTTGTATTCATGTTACACAGTTATGTTTAACATCATAAAAAGACAGAAATTAATTGTTAAAATTTGAAATGGTTCTGAAAACTAATGTTTAACGTTTATATTCTTGAATGAATTGGTTTATTTTATTATTTCCTGTTCAATTTATCTATTTATAGATTACTGAGTCAGTGATAACCTAGAAACTTGAAAAATCAAAAAAATTTTACGACTTTTACGTTAAAAACACGAAAAAGATCACATTTTGCATGACAAAACGGACATTAAAATTAATAGATTTTAATAGGCGTGTTCACTGAGAAAGTTAGTCTAGACTATCTTGAGAATGGCTGAATGTATCGAGTTGTCCGCTGGTGTATAAGGGTTTCTCGATGTGTTTCTTCTTTTTGTCTCTAGAAAGTTTTCCCAAAACTCTCGGAAGATGGGTTTCTAGAAAAAACGTTGTGTTTTTAGCTATAGCTGACGAAAAAGATGATCGTTAGAAAAAAATTTTGAATATCATATTCGGATTCAGCATTGAAAGACGAACATTTAAAAAAATTCAAACCTCTACCGCAAAATTTAAATTTATCAATTGAATTGCAAATTTTTAAAAGTTCACCTTTTTTTAAGTTTAAAATAGTTCAATGCAGGTAGATGGTAGAAAGCTGGTTCAAGCATCAATCGATAGAGAATTCAAAACTGAACAAACGTTGGTGTTTGACAATTTTCACATATCACATGATTATGGTTTTTTTGAGAGTTTTAGGAGAGAATCCACCAGAAAACCATCCTATTCTTCCTATATGCTGCAGGAAGAAAACCATTTTTTTTTTATGTGATCATTTCAAATAAAAGGTATAGTCAAACCATATTAAAATCCAAAATATTAGGTCATTTGGCTTTGTCTGTCAAAAACGCCAGCTAAAACAAGTTCAAAGGGTCTATATTGATCTCTATTTAGCCAGTTCTTAGTTGAAAAAATATAATCTAACTCAAAGTCAATATCAAATTCGGAATCAGCGTCAAGAACTGAATTGATTCATAAATGTTTCACGTATTTCTGAGGAAAATATTTGCTCATCGAAAAAAATAACACCTACACTCTCGTAGGACTCATCAAAAAATAATTTATCTGAAAGTGGTGTTTCGGTCGTTGGGTCTTTTGCAGTTTTGCATTTATTGACATTAGGAAAGCTCGCTACTTCATTCGACAGAATAATTGGCGTTTTTGAGAGAAATTATTTTTTGATGAATCCTGAAAGGAATACTCTCTGAAAAAAATGTGTCATCAGGAATCACTTATGGTTTTAGCAAAGATACTGAAATTTTTAAGGTTTCGTCCGTCCATTAATAAATCCTGAAGGAGTGCTAGATAATTTAAAGAATCGAAGCAGATAAAAAATGTTTTCAGGCATTTATAAGAGTTCTATCTCATACCCTTTTTGTTTATGCTGAACTTCCTTTTTCAAAGACGGTTCTAGCCCAGGTTGCTTTAACTAATTTTGGGTATTTTTAGATGCAGCTTAATTAACAAAAAGCTGGAATGGTTTTACTTATTTAATAAGAATAAAAAGTAGGCGATAGGCGCCAGTAGGATGAAACTCTAATTTTAAAAAATGAAAGTTAAAGTAATTACGTCATTGAATAATAGAAAATTTATCTATGGATGAATAAATGAAATCGGCATTAAAATATTTTCAGGTATCATCGGATGCTTTCTCATTTTTAAAAGATTATGTTAATACTAATTCATTATCAGATTTATCAGTTGATTTTGAACCAGCTCTATTAGCATGTATATGATGGTTAATTTTAGTTCAAGCAGCAGAGCTTGTTTATTTGAAATCAGCCAGTTTTAAGAGGAAAGAAAAAAGATGAAAATAAGAAGAAAAAAAAAACAGTTATTTTAATTATTTAGATGAAGTAGCAGCCAAAGTTGCAGTACATGCGGCTGATTGTTATAAAGAAACGTATACATTAGCAAAAACTGAAAGTTAGAAAAAAGCGATTTCAGAAGTTGGTCGATTTGCTGTTGCTTTTTCTGAATTTCGAGATAATCGAACCTTAAATCTACTCCGCACATTTTTTTACAAGAGTTCTGATTCGCCTAGGAATTATTATATAAACTTTTGTTCCCATGTAACGATGGAAATAAAGTGTTTTTCTTTCTGATACCAAATACATCACATTTTAATATAGTTTTTCTACCATCTGTTCCTGCTATTTAAGAATTATGCCAATAATATTTGTGAAACGCTTATTATTTCAATCAAAAACAGAATATCATGCTGGTAATCAGGCTCAAATTGATCGAAAATACAGAATTAAAGTAGCCCGATATGATGTAACTTAAATAAATATGAAAATAATAAATTAAATATTTATGCTAAATTAGCATGCAAAAGATTTAACTGATCAAGCAGTTAGTAAATACACAGTAGCTGTTTTTACACCAACACTTCGTACAAATCAAGAGAAAATAACTAAAGCAGCAACAACTGCACATAAAGATAATGATTTCGTTTATCATGAACAAATACCAGATCCGAAAACGCTTGAAACTATTTTGGCTCAACCAATTACTAAACCATTACCACCCAGGAGATTCAATCCGACCTACACATCTTACCGGAAACCATCGGATCCGATATCGGATTGCTCCGGAATCCGGAAAAGATATCGCCGGCAATAGTCGGAATGTGACCGATTTGGTGCTGATTTCCCCGTATTTCACCGAAATTTCATTAAGATTCCACTACATCTTCCTAAGATCTTTTCAAGACTTTTCTAGATTCTACTAAGATGTCTTCAGATTTTCGCAGCATTTCTCTGAATTTGAAAAGGATTTCATCGAGATTTCTCTGAATTTCAAAAGGATTCCATCGAGGTTTCTCTGGATTTGAAAAGGATTTCATCGACATTTCTCTGTATTTCAAAAAGATTCCAACAAGATTTCTTTGGATTTGAAAAGGATTTCATCGAGATTTCTCTGGATTTCAAAAGGATTTCGTCCAGATTTCCCTCGATTTCAAAAGGATTAATTCCAGATTTGACAGGATTCCATTGAAGTAGCCTGATGATTTCCAAGAATTTCACTAGTATTCTAAAAGTTTCACGAGATTTTATATCAGTGTCTCTGAAATTCAAACCGTTTTCTGCGTAATTCTGAAGTTTCACTTAAGTTTCCAGGAAGATCTTAGTGCGATCTTTCAGAATTTCTACAAGAATGTCCATTATTGCGGGAGAGGATTGTTATAGTATTTCGAATAGAAAACTTACTAGATTTGCGCTATCAATCCTGTAGGATTGATCCTATTTATTGGCAATGAGTCGATTAGGATCTTTCCTAGATATGCGATATGAATCAACTAGGATCTTTCCTAGATTTGCACTCTGAACCATGTAGGATCCTTTCTTGTATATAAGACTTACGTCAAGAAAACTTTCTCGAATATAGTTGAAACCTTAGCATAAACAGTTGTTCATATAGCTCGATATCAGCAAAACAAAACGGTGAATGAGTAGTTGACAGAAATCGAAATCAGAGATTTTCATCTGATTTTTAGATTTTTTAATGTTTTTTCGTGATTTTACCAATAGAAGCTATTTCTCTAATTAATGAATTAATTAATTAGGGAAATATTTAATAAATCCTATTTTGATTAAAGTTGAGATGAAATATGAGATATAATTTTTAGTTGAAAATGACGAATTTTAAATAAATAATCATCTTGTTTTATCAATTGATATCATAGATAAATTATGTTAATTTTTGGTAAATGAATATCATAATATTTAATTAATAATTTAATTTTTGTTTTATTTAAAGATATAATTTGGAATTGTTCGATTGTTTTATTAGGTTGGCAACAAAGTTTTTGCGTTTTTTTCAAGAATTCTCATTTTATTTTTTAACTTCAAGAATACAATTACCCAAGCAAACAAAAAAAGAATAAAAACACACATTTAAACGCTATGTTATTTCCACGGATTTTCAGATGCTAATCAAGGTTCCCGATTGTCATCCAGAAACAGTCAAAAAAAAATGCAGCGTTAAAACGATCACTTTTTGCAGGATGTATAATTTTTGGCAGTTTATGAGTTAGAAATTATTCGTCATTTCGGCACCCACTGGTTAAACGTTTCTGATTCCCAATCGAGACCCACGATTAGCATCCGAAAACGTTTACACTTTTTATATGTTTACATGCGCCTTTATTTTTGCTTTTTTTCGTGCGTTTTCAGGTATGTTTCTCAAATGAAACCTTTTTCCATCGCTCTGATTATTATATAGGTTGATGATTCCAAAAAAAAAGTTACTTAAACAACTCATTTTATTTCAGAAGTAAAAATATTTTCAACAGGGGTGACCAGATTCCGATTCTAACTTTAGTGAAATTATTTGTGAACACTCCAAATACATGAAGCACTATCATCATCCTGACACCATTACAAAATGCATTCATAACATTCATCAATAATTCCAATACAGTCTGAAGTCACTCATACTCTATCATATACGTATATAGCCTGGTTAGGATGCTGATTATAGTGAAACCACACAGCATTCAACGGCTGAACACAGTACATGACTCATCTTCAGTGGTCAGCGTTAAAAGCTTTGATTATAGTCATAAACATAAAGAAAACAAGTGCCATCCCCCTTCTCTCCATCAACCGATGCTACTCAATTCCAGTTCTAAAATCAGAACAAGAATAGGTTCGAATCGAAATTGATGCATGTCTTGTTTTCAATAATAACAACAACAACAAAAACACATACTGATGTATTTGACAACTTCGTTATACATATAAATGCTTTAGTTTCAATTTTTTTTGTCTTATGGGATAATCTGTTAAATATTATTATAATTACCAATCTTCGATCTTTTTGTCGTAATCAATGTACGAATATTCTACTTGAGAGTGTAAGGATAAAAACATGGGATGTACCACACCATTGTCATGCCCTCGCTTTCATCCTGTCCTCAAATTCTATTTTTGATGGACATCTCACATCCATGTGTTTGATTATGAATAGTCATTGGAACTGATAGTTCTTTTTCAAGGTTCTACTGTTTTTTCTTTTATTATTGTCAATATTTTTATGAATAACAATACATCGATGAACAAACTGTAATTGTTGCACATTCATTATGATTAATGCTTTCAAATATTGATGATTGTAAGAGTTAAGAATCTCTTGTTATCTATTCATAACCTTGACATAATCACTATTTCGTACTAACAAATAAATTTTTTCAATCGATTCGCGTTCTATGTAACTGTTACAGTCTACTAAATTGTTGAATCCGCGTATATCATAATCATTATGTTCTATTCAATATAAACATTATCAATAAGCTTAAATTTGTAGTATCTGTATACAAAGTGTCAAAAAAAAACGATGTGGAACATAGATGGGATTAGTTTGTCTTTTTTTGAAACCGAACCGATTCCGTCTCTAGTAGGCTCAATTCTAGCCTAGCTTAGTGGCTCTGCTGCCTATGACAACGAAGTAATTATTGTTCCTGACATAACATTGATGATAGAATTTCATAGATCAATAAACAGCTAAAGAACTCTTTATAAGGTAATGGATAGCTTTCAAGTTTATTTAAGTTGAAAGTCTAGCATAACAAGGATGAAACAATAAAAAGAGCAAACAGAACAACAGTGAAAGAGACCAGAATAAAAAAAAAAGAAAAGATAATTATCATTATCTTTTCTCTTTCTTCTAAATTCTCAAAAGCTTTCATCCGTAATATAAAAGAAAGCGAAATACATAACAATAGCAATAACAATAATAACAACAGCAACAAGAATAATATCACTTTATCCAAAAAACAAAAACTGTTTTGAATAGTTATAACAAACAAAGACAAAAAAAAGAGACCTAGAAATGCACTAAGAATGTGCAATATAAAAAAAAACAAAGAAAACAAAGCAAAACAAATTTTTAATGTATTCCTACTTTTCCACCACGTCGTGCTCCACGACTAGGAGCTCCTCCATCATAAAATGATGTTGATGATGAATGTTCATAATATGATGCTGGATAACCAGTTGATTGATAATTTGTTGGAGAAGCAGCTGTTGGATATGTTGGACGAAACGTATGCGGAAATGGACGACGTTTTTTTGCTTCAACATTAATTTGATGATTCTTTAAAAGATTTTCATGATCAACTACAATTGCTTTAGCCATTTCAATTGATTGACATACAACAAATGCAAAATTTGCTGCACCAATTTGAGATCCTGTATTACCAATACGAACAAGAAGAAGACGACCATATGTTCGAAATAATTCATGAATCTATATTTATATACAAAATATTTTTAAATATTATTCTTTTTTTTTTGCTCTCTTTACTTCTTCTTCTGTAATTTGAGTTGAAAGATTTCCAACAAATATTTCTTGATCATCTGTATAACCAGTATGTAAATAACTTTCTTCACCAGTTCCATAATACCATGAATCATCATAATACTCATTGATACCTTGAGGATGACTATGTGTTGCTCGTACATTTCGACCAGCTGATTTTGATGATTTTTGTTTACCAGATTTTGATGTTTTTGTTCCAGTTGCAATTGGTTTTGTTTCATGTTCATTTGTTGTTTGTTTTTCTTTTTTTCCAATAGCATCTCGATAAGATTTGGATTTTGATGTTTGTTCTTTATTTTGGATTTTTCCTTGTTCATTAACAGGTGTAGCTGGAGGTGTAATACTAGATGTTGAATTTGTATTTGCTTCAGATTTATCATCGTCGTTCATTTTTGTATTATCTGAAAATTTAATATCTGTTGAAAATGATGGAGTTATTGTTGTTTGTACCATTGAAGTTGATGTTGGTTTTGCTGGAATAGTTCCAAATGATGCCACTGAAATGAATTATATTAAAAATCTGTATATTTGGAAAGATTTTTGTTTATTAGATGAATTTAATTAGTTTATCCAATTAGAACATTATAGCAAGCTCTTGAAAGATTACTGATAAAATTGATATTTTTTTTAAATAGAACTAAGAGTATAATATTAATCGTTTTATGAAGAGAACATAACCTCAGTTACAAACATCTTTGCACAAAAAGTCTGATTAATTGTCATCCACTTATAAGCTAGAATCAGAATTTTTATGCTGTTTCTCACTATAAATTCACAAGTGTTTCTCTGACTTAAAGTTAGTTTATTGAGAGCAAATGTTTGATGAAAGTCAAAACAGACATCTCTATAGAAATTTTCATGTAGTACTATCTCATGTGAAGAGTATTCGTTCGAAAAATATTTATAGTTTTTAATTCTCTTGAGTTCTAGTTTATTGTAATTCATCATTTGATAGAAAATCGAATTCTTTACAACATGATAAAGTCAAAAATATCCTCAAATTCTCATCGAGAGAAGTTATACATAATAAAAAGAAATGATATTGCTTATGAGAGAACATTCTCAAATGTTCTCTTCCTATTTCAATGATTTTTTTTCCAATAGATATTACATGATATTGTAGTGAATACACGAAGGCTCCAGGTTTTCGGGAGAATCATGTTTTGAATTTTGTTTTGAAACCACCTTGATTTGAAGGTTTCACATAGAGAAAGTTATTTGAAGAGTGTGAAAACGTTGTATCTCTGAGATATGAGCTTCTCAGAAAATTCCTGTATTATAGATATACTAAAAATTTATTAGCTCGACTAAGTCTCAATAGGACCTCAAATCTTGTTAGTGCTTTCAAATAGAATACTATGTGGTATCTATTGAAACAAACCATTGAAATCAGAATGGAGCATTTGAGGAGGCTCGTTTGTTTGTGCGAACAATATTTTTAATTTATTCAAATATTTGCTCACAATTAACTAACCGTAAGTCAGAAAAAAATGGCGAATATACATTTAGAAAGAGCATCAAATTCTGATTTTAATTGAGTGCTTTTGACCCTCTTCAATACTATATAAGTGTCTGAAAAGTGAGCAAACATATTTATCAACGCTTTTTACTTTGACATTTTATACAAACGTCGGTTTTTGTCATCATCAAAAATTGGTTCTCAATAAAATAACTTTAATCCAGAAAAAATTGTAAGTACATAGTTAGAGAGAATATGAAATTCTAATTTGAGCCGACTACTTTTCAATCTCTTCAATGACTTATAAGTGGACGAAAATTGACCAGACCCGTTGAGCGAAGACAGTTGCAACAAAAGTTCATATGAGATTATTTGACATGCATATCAAAGGTGTAATTAGAAAATTCAATTTTGTAGTGTCTGAGAATCGAAAAATCTTTTTCGAGTATTATAAATCAAACATAACCTTAGAATCACTTTTGTCTCATGAAATTTTGCATCTTACAGACAATCATATAAATGATCACTTATTGATCTGTACTATGATCACACAGATCAGAGTTATTCATGGAATTATCCATAAAATTCTGTAAGATTGTTTCACACTACTTGACTGTTCGAATTTCGAATCAATAAAACCTGGTAGAATCAATTGTGTCTTATCAATAAACACATTTCTACTCTTTGTGAAACAAGATTTGAAAGGAGTGTTAAAGTATAAGAATAAAAATTTGAATCTACCTCTAGAGCCCGTTAGATCCGAAATTTTCGGATCCGCACCCGACTAACAGAAAAATTTCAGACCCAAACCCATTGGGGGTCGAGACCAAGCCGACTGGCTCTACCCACCTCTCCCTTCTTCCATACATCGCGATACATGTTATTAATATACAATCAAAGACCATATATCAATAATGTCTAGACCTAATATGTGAACTACTTATCGAATTTCTGAACGAGTAGGTAAAAGGATAATGAAGAAATGTGTACCGAAATAAATAGAATAAAGCAATCGCCTATGATTAGCAACAGCTACTACATCGTGTTTCATAGTTTAATTCTTCAGGAATTATACGGACAGCTTTTATGACTAATATGGAAAATTACCTTCATTATTATCTGTTGTTGTTGTTGTTGTTGATATTTCTGTATTATTATTATCTGTTGTTGAAGACCATATAGCATCATCTTGATATCTGAATATATCATTGTGTACATAATATTTTTGTTTAGCATTAACTGTTGGTACAAGAACAAATGTTTGAACAAAACGTTTCATAATTGGTGTTTGATTATCTACTATTGATGACGAAGATATTTTTCCACAAACTTGTACAACAACTGATGAACCAACAGTTGAATGACAATCAACTTGATGAATTTTAACGTGACGTTGTTTTAATGATAATTCTTCAATACGTTTCGCTATATTTTCAATTCCAGTAACAGTTTTATTTGGATCATCATGCATAAATGTTGATGATGATGAATAAAAACGATATAAAGATTCAGGATGTTCATGAAGAAGACGATAATATTGAACAACAAATGCTTTACCAATTTGTTGTGGTGATACATCATTTGAATTGTTTGTTGTTGTTATTGATGGCGGTGATGATGATGCCATTTTTACCATTATATAATCAATAATATAATAGAATAAATAATTATGTTGGATAAATTATCGAGAAAAACATTTAGAATATCTAAAAATAAAAAATGAGCAAATTCATTTAAGTTGAGATTTATCTTGTTGAACAACTTTTGTTTTTTTCTTTTATTTCGAAAGTAACATTAAAGATGGTAATATTTATATGATATAGTTAAATTAATCATTTTACCAAAGAGTATATTCGTTAGACTTGAAATAAAACAAAAAAAGTACCAAAGAAAAATTGATGAAAATTTATTTCTTTATTTTCATAGATATTTCGTGTTGATATTGGTGTATGTTTATTTTCATAAACAAGTATCGTCTTTTCAAAAGAATATACAGGGTGGTTCAAAAGTCAGTCCTTGTTTTCGAAATAAATTTTGATAGAAATAAGATAATGAGCTAGAACTTTGACCATTTGAAAGAGACTGTGTCACTACATGATTCCATGTATGATTCAACAATGTCGACTTATGACTAAATTGTCAGTCAGTGAACTTCAAAAAAATACTGGTAGTTCTATGAAAATAACACCGAAATGCACTGAATTCACGTGCTCACGATCCACATCCAACTGCGAAATGGTTATCATGATCGATTTATGAGTTATAGGTGCAACACTAGACAGTGTGTGTGGTTCATGAGCATACAAATCTAATGCAATTCTTAGAATTAAACTTCTGTGTCATCTTACATCTACTAGTATTTTTTCAGAAGCTCACTTATTGACTATTCGATCATCAATCGACTTTATTGAATCATACATAGAACCATGCAATGACACGGCCTCTTTCTTAAGGTCAAGGTTGCAGTTCTTTATCTTATTCTTATCGAAAAGTTATTCTCAAACACAGACTGTCGGGTGACTTTTGGACTATCTTATAGAATATTTTATTAAATAAAATAAAAATCTTCATTATAAAATCGAAAATATTTTTCATTTCTTTTTATACAATATAATGATATTCATGTGTAAAATATTTATAAGGTTCTTTAAGACAAACATTATTTGCAGACATAGGTAGTGGATTTGTTCTATAATATTCACAAAGATGAACCATATCGACAAAACTTTTTAAACCTTTGTGTACTAAACTATATTCATTTTTCTATGAAGAAAATAATAATTATTATTATTATTATTTAAAATTAAAACAAATGATTTACTCGTATCGGCAATTGATATATTGCAAAACATCGAATGTCATTTAATTTATAATACAAACATAATGTCTAGAAGATATATAATCAATGTTTAGTTGAAAATTATTTTTCTAATCAATATTAAATATATCAGAATTTTAACTCTTTGAAGTCCAGTATACAAAATTCTGTACGTTACTTTTTTCGAGGTTCTTATTTTTTTGCATAACTCACAAACGATAGAGAGATATCGGAAAACGACGATGCAGATTTTGTCGGCTAATCTCAAATATGTTATTGATTTTGCTTATATATATATATATATGGAAAATAAAAAAGATGCAATTTCTCACAACATTTTAATTATTAGATTTTTGCATGATTACGACAGACATTAACTATAGAAGATAAGGTAGAATGAACAATCCTTGGTATCTCATCATTATCTTTGTATGTATGTTTCAATAGTGGGTATTCATTTCCAATGAATTTCTCACGTCATATTCTAGTTCTTCCTCATATTTTATGTAAATTATGAAACGACATTTTAGAATATCTGGTGCAATTTTGAAGTGATAATAATATTCTTCCGCTAAGTATTGAATTTTTTTTAGCAGAGAATCTCAAACTTCAAAAGTAACGCTCGATCGTAAAATAGCTATATTTAAGAAACTATTAAGAGCTAATACTTCAATTTCATATTGTAGATAGAGGAGAATCAGAGCTATATTTCGATAAAAAGAAAAAATCTTCGTATGTGTTGAATCACAAGTTATTGGCTTTTTATAATGAAGAAAATGAAACATTTATTTCTCACAAACAATCTAAGGAAAGAGGACTAAACTTCTTGGAGGATCAGTATTTGCTGTTAGCAATGATCACACAAATTTAAAAATTTCTAGCTATTATAGTGGAGCAATGATATTCAAAGGATTCAAAATGTACAAAATATGACTTACAAAGAAACTATCTTAGCTAGATATCGATAAGATGGTACTGGTCCCGGTCTCGGTAGGATTGAGACCAACACTTTCTCATTGAGAATGATATGTTTTATAGTCATGTAAGACTTGTATCATATGTCCTATTCTCACTACTGGTGTGTTCTATAAGTTTATGCGAAAATTATTGAGTAATGATCACTTCAATATTTGCTGTTACAATTTTGATAATAAAATAAATCCCTTTTTTTCTGTAAATAACAGAATTGTCGAACATGTCAAAGTGCGGAATAGATGAAGTATTAGTGAATTGAAAAAAGTAATGAATTTCCAAGAGAAACGATATTGGAAATCATGTGGGTCGCGCAAGATGTCTGAAGTGCATTCACACTGTTAGATAATGATATCACATTTTTCACTAATACATGCATTATTAAGCACGAAACTAAAACCAGCGATTTCTGACTGCGATTGGAACTAAAAACGATTGGTCCTGTTCATCACTAATTTCAGATGATAAATCGTTATTTTTCAAACAGACCTTACTGAATCATAGGTTATCAACTATGCTAATTTCAAGTATGAACATGAGAAATATTCTTAAGCATTCATAAACCAGTCCTCCATGCTAACAAAATTTTCGTCAAAAATTTGTTTTTTTTTATCGATGTATCTACGTTATAGAGCATATCAAATCATCTAGAACGAAATAAGTTTTTCTGTTCCAAACAGTTTGTGAATCGTATCTAGAACTGTGAACACTCGTCTATAATCGTTGCTATAGAGAAAAAATGCGAAATTTAGTGGATAGTCTTTTGTCACGTTTTCACACAAACATAAGTTCCAAAACAAATGTGATAACCTTATTTTTATTATAGATTAAAATCTTTTCACACATTAATTTTTTCTATTAAAGATAGATTATTAATCAACAGTATATGAGAAAATTGTAATTTTTTAGTATAAATGCTATGAAAAAATGAAAATAGACGTAAACAGTTTCTGCGTAGCGCATTTGATAAAACATTGTGCTTATGTTATACAACAAAAGTTTCCCAGCGCTTCACTGAGTATAAAACAAGACACACCATGTAAAGTTCAAGTTCTGCATAATTCAATGATTAAATTAGTTTTATTCGATGAAAATGCTCGAATCATTTTTGCAGCTCTGTATAGGAAGTGAATAGCCAAGAACAGCTCACAATGCATCCAGATTTGTTCATCTAATTCGTCTGAGTTAAATTATACCTCAAGAGAATATTTTTGAATCCGTTCAACTAAAAATATCTGCAGAAAAAGCGCCAGTGTACATTTTGCAGCATAATTTGAGCCTATTTAGAACAGTAGAAGCGAGAGAATTGAAATTGTTATCGCTAATATAACGTTCTGAGCTTTATTCAGTTGAAAAGTTTCAATGAAATCAAAACTACCGTTCGTGAGTTATAAACTAAACAAGTTTTGAAATGACATTACATTGTGAGTGAACTCATGTCGCACGCTTGTTCGTACTACTGCTGACATAGCGACGATTTATCGGCGGTCGCGCTTATGACTTTCGATTACAGCTGTAAACGATTGCAGAGAGTATTTTTCTACCCTAACTCAAATTATGTATTAGAAAAAATTCAAATTAATCGTGAAGAAAACAGTTTCAGAATAAATTTTACTAATAAAAATTTATCTTATAAATTGAACCAGCTCGGGCTCTGCGACTAGTGCAGACACATCACTCTCATCAGAGTGCATCGAAATCGTCTCAATTCTGTCAGTTTGACAGACTTCAAAAACGTTCATCCGTTTTGATACAGTACACCATAATACAACACTTTCAAAAAAACGACAGTAATTATCACATAAAAATAAACTATTTTTTGTTAACTTCAATTCCTTTTCTCTAATATAGAATTAAGAAAAGGTAAACACTTTTATATGAAAAAGTTCTCTATTATTTGGTATATTTATTGTCTATTCAAGTCTCTTCTAGCATGCAAGAGCGATGATTTTATGTCACTGTACATAGAAAAAGAAAAACTGTCTGTTATCGAATGCCGAGAACAGAAGTATACGAATGGAAAAGATGTATAGATCAGTGAACCACATGTTTCGATAGAGTCCTATCCAAGCTACAAAATGGTCCAATTACATTTCCATTCTATTTCTTTTTTTTCTCAGACAAGCATCTCCTTTTACATACGTCTCGCTTAAAAATGCCATTTTCTCTAATTGTCAACGACATAGCATAGAAACCTAAGATTTAGTTCGGGTGTGACGAAATGCGAGAAGAATAGAATTTAAAAAATCGATTTTAAAATCGTTCGTTCGGAATGAAAGTTATAGCATAGATACTCGAAACCAATAATGGTACAAAAAAGTTGCACTTCACACATCTATTTAAATTATGAAAACTTTTTTTTAGTGACAGATTTTTTAAAAAAAGTTTCTTTTGAATGCTTACATAATCATGATCACTGGAACTTGATTTTTTTGATTGAGGTCGAATAAGAAAAGTACCATATTCGTGAGTTCTAGTTAGAATACTTGTAAAAAAAAATAATAGCAAATTTTTAAATTAAAAAACTTTTCTTTTCTCTATTATTTACCTTTGATAATCATCATGTTCATTTCGATAGAAAATATCATTCCATACAAGTCTCTAATGTTTATTTATATTTTAAGAAAATATCATTTTATTTTTTTTTTACCTTTTCTTGAAAAAGTTTTGAATTATCGTTTGATTGTAATTGAATATAAGATAAATAATGTTCTTCATTTTTACTAATAGAAGATTGAATATGTTCAATTGGTTCAACTTTTGAAGATAAAAATTCAGAATCAGACTGAGTTATTGAACAGCTCAGATATTGTTCTAAATTTCATATAATTCAATATAACAACAAAACATCCATACAAAAAAAAACACATACGATGGTTATAAAGAACATTTCTTTTTGTGTAATCTTGACAAGAACTAAAATAATTTGTTTTTTTTTCCATTTTTGATAAACATTATCCTTATTATTTGACTTACGAATCTATAAAGTATAATGTCTATTTTTTTTTATATATGAAAACAAAAAAATCAACCTACCACGATCGACTGTTGGATTAGAAGGTCCGGCATCTTTGAAAAGAAAATATTTAAATAAGATTTTAATCAAATGACATAAGATAAATTTAGCAATACAATGAGAAATCAAATGGAGCAAAAAGAAAAAGAGAATTTCTTCCTTTTTTTCTAATAATCGAATTCAAACAACTCATTATTTCATTACCATTTTCACTAGATATTGGTAATAAACTGACAAAATAATAGAATAGAATAAAGAAACAAAAAAAATTCATTAAATTTACTATAAAGAATCTGCTGATAATATTTCTGATTTAGATTTTGAAAAAAACATTCTTTAATGTTTGTATCCATGTCTACAACAAATTCTAGGAAACAAAATAAAACTTCTTTTTAAATTTACTTTTTGTTGAAAACTATCTTTTGCACCAAATATTTCAGTTTTATCTTCGTTATTAATAAATTTCAATTCAAATAAAAAATATTTCGATGTTGATTCTATAATTCTATTACATTGATCATGAATTCTAATATAAATAAAAATAATTCATTGAATAAAAAAAAAAAGTTTTTTGTTTTATCGTTACTGTGTTGTTTGATCTATTTCAAAAAAATATGATGGAGATTTATTTTCATTAGAATATAAATATAGTCCAATTTTATACTCGAAATTTTCAATTGGTATTCGAGTTAATACAACAAGATAAGTTTCAACTAAAATAAAAAATTTTTATTTGTTTAAAAAAAAAAAGACAATAAAAAAAACATACATTGTGAATCACCAAAAATTTTCGTATTATATAAATACTTTAAATAACTTTGATGAATAATCCATTCTGATTGAATATTTTCATATTTATATGATGTATATTCAATCGGAGATTTTGACTTACGAAAAATTTTTCGAAAATTTAATTTCCACAATCTCATTTTATTTTTATCACCTGAATTAAACTAGTTTTTTTATTTGTTTGATACATATTTTTATTCTTATACTCATTGAAATTGAATAACACTATGTTATCTAAAAAAATCAAATAAATATTATCATAGGATGTGCAAAAATTTAAAAGAAACACATTATCTTTCTTTTTCCAATCCCAGTCTAGAGAAAACTATTCGAGAATTTATTCTTATCACATCTAAAAAAAAAAAGTTTTTCAATACTCGTTTCTTTTGATTAATCAGATCGATGACTAATACTTTTTTGGATCATCTTTCTAGAATTAAGTTCTGATTAATATGAGTTATAAGATAATGCGCTAAAAACCATAGAATACTTGACTATAATCTTTAGTTTCGATTATTTTTCGAACATTTTAAGAATGTCTTTAGAGGAAGAGAAAACCATAAAGAAGTAAATGTACTTTTCGATACTCCATCATCTTATTCACAGAAGAACAACAATACTATCATGTACTCAAATCTCAAAGAATGTTAGAAAAGTATTGAGACTATCGCCAATGTACTTATCCTCTAGAAAAAAACCAAGCATCTATTAAACATTAAATAAATTAAGTATGATTTCATGAATAAAAACAATTGAGCTATACAAGAGGATATCGTTATGAAGTTCTGAGCCAAATAAATAAACTAAAAGAATAATTAGGATTATTCAGAAACAATTTCTCTTTTAAAAAAAAAAAAAGTTTATTTTCATTTGGAAAAAATCACTTCTTTAAATATTTCACACCACCTTAATAACGAATTAGAATAAAAGAAAAACTGCTGTCAAAATTACAAATTAATTGCTATTACAACATTACGTAATTTCGTTTATTCTCTTGCTTTTTACAGATATATTTGGGTGAAAGCACAAAAAAAAAATTATATTCTAGAACCAGCCATTCTTCATCTAAAATGATTTATAGTTCAAATATACTTCATTATTTCTTAATAGTATTACTACAATTAATTTACCTTCATTTAATTAAAATATAAAGAATAGAAAAAAAAAATAACGAGACAAATCTTTTTTTTTCAATGTCTTTTAAATTTATAATTTGTTCTAATGATATGCATAATAAGTATATGGCCGTTCAAGATAAATATTTTCAACAGTTTCTTTTATTGAATTGACTCGTAATGTTGAACGTGGTAATTCATGATTTGTATAATATTGACAAAGATCAGGAATTGTAAAAAAACATGGTTGACTATTATTAGTTACTAAACTATATTTACCATTCTAAATATTTGAAAATAAGTCTATTTTATATTTTAAAAAAAATTTTTTTGAGAAATTACCGATAAAATTAAAATTTTATATTTAATTATTTCTCCATATGCATAAATACTTAATGTCTGAAAAACAAAAAAATCTTTTTTTTTGTTTTTTCGCATTTAATTTTAAAGATATATGACATACATGATCATGATGATTTGAATTACTTTTTATGGAATGAGGTCGAACAAGAAAAGCTCCAATTTGACAAATTGTATTCAGAATACTTGATTGATTTTTTTTGTTTAAGAAAAAATATTAAATGAAAAAATAAATTTTTTATTTTGAAAAGATATTTACTTGGCATGATCATTGCGTTCATTTGCATAAAAAATATCAGCCCATGTAAATGACTAAATAAAAAAATAAAAATAAAAATTTTTTGATAAAATTTTTCTTTTACTTTATCTTCTAATGATGTTGAATTATCTTTTTCTGTCTCTATTTCAAGATTTGACTGAGATTTAGTATTTGTTTCATAATATCCTTTAATAAAACATTGGGAACTTTTTGTTACTGAAAGATAAATATTATCTGCCGTTGGAGAACTCGCAGAACGATGGCATCGTTGAATTTCTCTTTGATTATTTTCATTTAATTTCAAATATCTTTCGTCTGGTATTGGAAGTGGAGGACGATGACGTAAAATAGACGTACTATTTGATTCAGACAAACTTGAATGTCGTTCTAAATTCAAATAAAATATATTTTTGTAGAGAAAATGGCGTAACATGTATATGTATATATGAAATGAGACTATGATTCATAGATGAAATCGATTTATTAGTTCGATTGACTTGACTAGTAGATTGCTAATTAATTCGTCGACCGAAAAATCATTGTCACGGAGAATTTATACTTCTTTGTAGATTGTGTGGTAGATTTTAATCATGTCCGAGATTAAAGAACATGATTTATAGGAATGAATATTCAACGTACGGTATAACTTGGTACTAGAGTTGAGCATAGGATAGAATGATCCTGTTCTCAAGGGGAAAGGGCAAAAATTCCGTACTTCAAAGCTATTTCAAGTCTACTATCAACGTATATCACGAACATATTAGTTTGAGCTCATCTTTAAATAAATCTCCTTGGCAATAAAGCTCAAATACTTCGTCAGACTTTATTAGTAAAGCATGGAATTTTCGCTTTTTCCCCGCGTGCTTGTCCTAAGAGACAGGAAGGCACTAAATTTTTTTTTTCTGTCCTATCCCTCAACAGAACAAGCAAGAGACAAGGTGCATATAATCGTTCTATGTTCTTATTTATTTCACTGAGAGTCAACTGAAGCGATACAGTATCAAATGAATCAACTGTTGATTAAAAGTTTACGACTGGCTTAGACAATTAAATCAAATAAGACATCTTCGACATTGAAACGAATGCAAAGAAGAATTCGGAAAATGATAATAATGATTACGAGTTAATCGTAACAAAAATATACTATGTAGTTATATACGGAAAGATAAATAGAAATGTTATCTGTTCTATCTCATAAACCTATACACTCTTCAAATGTTATCTATTTGAATTACATATTGAATATTTAAGGAAATAAATTGTTAGATTTTCCTTTATTTAATGCATTACCTTCTTGTGTATGATATTCATTATTGATTATCCGTTGAGTTGAACTGAATTTAATTTATTTGAATTAATTATTGAACAAATATATTTAACTTACTCTGTAATTAAAAAATTAATTTAAAAAAGACAAATAAATATAGATTTAATTTACTTGGAATAAATGGTTCATAAATAGAAGTTACATCGCCATTAATATGGTCTACAAAAAAAAACCAAGAAAACATAGTACAACAAAGAAAAATAACTTTTGTTCAGTCTAATCAATAAAATTGAAAAACCAAAAAAAAAATGAGCAGAGCGAATCGTTTTTTTTTTCTGTTCAATTTCTTATCTAAAGTACCTATTTTATGTGAACCTTCTTTCCAACTTTGTTTTAGATCTGGACGAACCATGAGTAAACTGACCGAACATAAATGTTTAAAAAAAATTTTCTTGCCTTTTTTTACTTACTCATTCGAAATAAAATTGTGATTTGTCCGATTTAATATTTGATGAATATGTTTAATCCATTTCTAAATTAGGAAAAATTAAATAAAAATCAAATGAAAAATTTGTTTTTTCTTACGTCTCGTTCATCAGAATTATTAGCACCAAAAACTTCAATATCACTTTTATCTTTTCCAATTAATTCGAATAAAACATATTTAGATTCTATTGGTTTTGAACATTGATCAGATATTCTATTTGAAAAAGAAAATTATTTAACTTCACACCAATTATAATAAATAATCTTTTCATGAAATTCAATTATTCATATCAATTTTAGTATATTTTATTCAATGTGCTAGGAAAAAAAACTATTCTGAATACAATACAAGATGTTGCAAAAGAGAAAAACATCTACGTCAGTCTAATCATCAGCCATAGATAAGACTGTATTACATCTTTATCTGTTTTGCTGACAAAACAAATGAGTTGTTTATAATAACTGTTCTTTTGAAAACAATAAATAATATCTTGATGGATAGGCTGCTCGTGATCAAAAAGAAAAAAAAAATTTCTACTTTTGTTTTTTTTAATCTATCTTCAACGAATATTTATCTGTTAATTGATCTTGCTTATAATACGAAAAGCTCTATCGGTATTTCTTTTATCGCTCTTGGTCTTACAAAAACTTTTCTATGATTTTTCTTTGCGAAATTTTAAAAAAGTTTTTAATGTTCTCTGCTTGATTTCAAATACTCTATTTTCTTTTCATTGATATAATGTATAATGAAACTAGCTCAAAAATATTAGTAATTTAATAATTTTTTTTATTTCCAACATTCCTGATTTTGTAAATAACTTATGTATAAAAAAGTGTGTATATAGTATGTCTGTTCCATTTTTCGTCCACTTATAAGTCATTAGAGAGATCGAGAATGTTATGCTTTTGTTAAACATATATTCATAATTCTTTTCTAGCGTAAAGACAGAATGTGGATGTCTTGTTCTCCACCCGACCACAACCTCAAGATTTATGTTGGATTCCCATCGAATTTTGTCGGGCGATCGAATCTCTCACACAGACTTACAGAATCTATTTGTATATGTCAACGCAGAAATGTTTCAAGTTTGGAGAAGCTTTGATAAATTATTTAACTGTAAGGAAATTTTTTCATGTGGAAATTCGAATAAAGAAATATATTTCTTGTAACAATAAGAACATAAGGTTTGTGCATAACTTCTATGATTTATGTATTAATAGAAAGTATCGTAACAACTCGTTCGTTTATTTAATTATATAATTCGTTACTTTTTTTGGAATGAAAACTACTTTTATTAATTGATCGGTTTTTTTTATGTTAAATAAATCGATTTCTGTTTCGTTTCCTTCGAATATGCAACCGAAACAGAGAATCCAGCTTTTCCTCTGTTCTGAGAGTAGGGAAATTTTTCGTTTTAGCGGTAAATTCTGCACAGCTAGCTGCACGAGCTCCGCATATGTTAGTACATGATCCCATACGATACAATTATCAACATTAAAATTTGTTCTCTTTGTATCTGTATATTTTTTAATAAGTTCGTTTTTATTTAAAAAAAATAATCAATAGATATTCGATATTCTAAAATTTTACATTGGATATTTCTGTCAAGTTTGTTGTTTCGTGACTTATACAATAAAATTAAAATAAGAGTGTGGGTTTTAAATAAAATTTTTAAATGAATCAGTTAGAGAAAAATAGAAACACATAATTTCTAGATTTTTTTTTCTTATTGAAACAGATTCTAATATTAATTCTCTTCTACTATGCTCTTGACACGTTATTAATGTTAAATATAAATGAAAAATTATTTATCATTTCTTTTGTTTGGTCGATATAACCAAATCAACATTTTTTCTGGACGTTTGAGACTTAGTCATGGACAAATCTAAGTCATACAAGACGGTAAGCCAAATCATTCGTTAGGGACGTGACAACGCAAAATTAAAACATATGTATCTCGAAATAATGAAATATTCTAGAACTGATTTTTAAATGTTACATATATGTTATGCTACTCAAGATACTCTGAAAAAATCAGCACTAAAAATCTTTGTTCAGAGAACTTATCAGTGAAAAAACTAGCGTTAGCGACGTGGCGGAGTACGAATATACAGACGAAAAGGTTGTGAGAAAAATTCTTATTTCGAAACTTGATAGAATCTCTAGAAAATCGATTTTTAAGAAGAAGTTTTTTGGAGTCCAATCTAACTGATGATTTCACCATAGATGCGGTTCGTGTCATAGAGTTTATTTTGAAGTTGTCGAATCTTTTTTCTCGTATGATCAGAGAGATATTCGCTAATTACTTTTTAATTAAAAGAATTCATTCAGAAAAAGAACCTTTATGAAGAATCAAAGTCAAATGAAAGGTTATTACATCCTATTTTGCCTGAAATGATCCATGTATGCATTTATCAGCTCACATATGAATGGTCGCTTTAAGATGAAATCATGCATCCCTATATAAGGAAAATATCAGCTGTTAATTATCGTTTTCCACATATTTATATTTCCCGAATGCTGTCGAAATTTGAAGAACAGATTTTAGACGTGCACTTGTTACATTCCCACGATCTCAGTATGTTTTTTCCCAATTTGAAATGACGCTCAGGTGTCGAGAACGAATGTTTGACTGAAATCATGACTCATGCGTCGAGTGAAGAAAGTTATTGTACTTCACGTGTACTTTATTCCTTCTCCAAATTACTGAAGTTGCCCTTTTCTCCCTCAGGTAGAGAATGCTTTTAACGAGTTCATGAAAGTGAAAATTACAACTTTTTTACAAGATCGTTTAAAAATACACTCACAAGCAACGAGTTCATGGTCGTCGAACAAGATGTTTTTGACAAGTTTATATAAAAATTGAAAAATTATTACAGCAATATTTCTTTTTTTTTTCTCGTTTCATTTCATTTAGGAATATGTTACAATAAACTGTTCGAAAGAAGAGGCATGTTTCTATCGACTGATACTTACAAAAATGTTCATTTCAACATGTGTTTAACGAAGAAATATAGAAATTAATACTTGCATCGTTTTCGTGAATCTCACGAAAAGTATAGACTTTTTTATAAAGATATCCTCTCTCTTTTCTGTTGCATCATTTCGTTTACGAACGTACTATCAAAATAAATTATATACTATTCAAAACAGATGAAAAAGTTTTTTTCTTTGAGAACAATAAGGGGGAGACTCAGATGGTGGACTCTATTCGGCGAAGGAGCTTCAATCGGTGAGAAGCTCAGCTTCTCCCTCCAATTATTTACGTCACTATTCTTTAATGACCTGTAAGTGGGCAAATATTGAATAAACATGTTACGTAAAGACTATTTGCACACATGTTATCATGTCTACATTCATATCTTCTTTATCTAAAGTTAAGAAATGTAATAAACATTTTCCAGGTTTCGTGAAAATGCAATCTCTAGTCAATCAATTAATTATATATTGTGAATTATAATTTAACAAACGAGATATTTTAATATTATTATTCATCTTCGTGATATATTCCTCTCTGCCATCAAAAACAAAAATACGTGTAGATCTGTTGATTAACAAAATCTTGATCGAATTGTTCTTTCGAACTATTTACCTTTCATATTCATCTAATTGAAAAAATTTTAATGGTTTTTGTTTTTGATTTCCATATAAATACATGACAAAAATTGGTTTATCATCTTCAATTGGAATTTTTGCTAAAACAACATAATAATTTGCAACTAGAAAGATGAAAAAAAAATGTTTTCTAATAAACTGGTTTTTTTTGTTAAAATAATAAATCTTATTTTTTTAATACATCGTGAAAGATTTAATAATTTAATTTGATCATAACGATAATGTAAATATCCTTCGCAAATAATCCATTTTTTTTGTATATCCAAATATTTGTATGAAGTATAATCAATCATTGAATTGGCATGGTTTTTTGTAGTTAAATTTTTTTTTAATGCTTTGCTTTTTGAAACTGAATAAATACAATAAAATAATTTATAAAATCAATTATTTTGTTTTTAATCATACTCATGATTTTTTTTTATCTAAAAAAAAGTTAAAATATTTTTCTTGTTTATTGAATTAAATATTACAAAAGAACAAAAAGATGAGATTTTCTTTTTTTTTTTTAATATTAAAATCCTCCACGTAAAGCTAAAACTAAATGAAGAACACTGCCAGCAGTAACATTATATTCATTGACAGTTTTATCATCCAACATTTGTTTACCACCGAATATGAGACGTTGTTGAGGTGGAGGAATTCCTATTTAACAAGAAAATCAAAATCAGTTCTCTAAACTGGAAAAACTATTTTGCTACCTTCTTTTTCTTCAACGCGTTCTTTAATTCGTTCGATTTTATCTGTTCCATCAATATCAACTTCAATCTCTTTGCCAGTTAATGTTTTCACTTTGATCATCATCTTTGATAGGTACAAACTCGAATAGTTTATCGCTTAATTTTACAAGATAATATAACTATTGGATTACTTATGGTATTTTATGGAATATGAGTCAGATGATTCCATTTTTTTTTCTCTTGAAAATTGAATCTAATTTTTTTTGTAAAAAGAAAATTCTTTTTTTTTGTTAATTATATTTATTTAAAAAAATTTCTAAATAAATGATTAGTTGAAAACAATACGATGCAGATGTCATTTTTAGTCATCTTGTGAACAAGTGTGAAAAGATCTGAGCAAACTGTTTGTGATCATTGGTCGGTATAAGAAAAAAAAATTTCTTAGTCAAACGAATATAGAAATGTAAGATCGAAAATATGTATTGATTATCTGACAAGGTCATACGTATTTATTTGTCCTTCATATAAAAGAAATATTCTAATCATGTAAATATAAACTATCATAAGCGTAGGTTTTTTTTGTCGATCAGATAAAATAAAAATATTTTTAAGTAAACTATTGTTAAGGTTATTTGTTAATAACATTCTTTTTTCTTTATAATAGCACAGATGCAAAATTGAAAGTTCAATGTCTTGTTTTATGTTTGAATGAGGTACTTATTCATATGTCCATGAAGATCATTCATCATTGTCAATAGAAAAGAAAGAAAGCAGAACAAGTGTGAAGAATCGAGTGGTTAACTGCAATACAGTGCTTTCCATCAGCATCATCTCATCTGTCTACACCCTCTTGTGATGTAACAAAAAAAGTTGCCTCTCAATGACAAGTGATTATACATTCAGACCTAAAACATTATCGCAGAGAGTTACATATTCACATGCATGATCATTATTCATAAAAGAAAGAGATAAGCGGTTGGTTTACATTCTTTATTTGTTATTCTATTTATGTATTTTAGACAAAAAAAGAAGAATGTCGACAAATCGACTAACACCATTTAATAAACGTACTATGCCAACAAATAATAATACACATACGATACGTAAGAGTTCAATAAAATATATATATGAAAAGATATTTTCTTTCTTTTTTTTTTTAATTTCTTTATTAGCAGATATACTCGGTCATGAACAAATTGACTTAACACGTTTAAAAAAACAAGCACAATTAACTCAAACACAAATACCAAAAATTCCACGTATAACACGTACATTAAATACACTTGAAAATGTTTTGAAAGTCTTAGAAGAACATAGTCGAACATCAAAATATCAAATTGATCAACTTGTAGAATCCGTTGAAAAAGAAAATCATCAATTAGCACGTGTAAATATTTTTTATTTTTCTATAGCAGCCACAAAAACAAATATTTTTTTTTCGATTTTCTTTTTTTTAAAGCAATTACATGAATCTCAAGTTGCTTATTTAAAACTACAAGCTCATACAGCTTCATTACAAAGTTTAAAAGAATGTTATTGTCGTTATGCTCATATGCTTGATGGTGCAAGAACAATGTTTAATGCATATCAACAAACTACAACAAGACGAGATTCAATTGATCAAGTTAAACTTGGTCTCAAAGAATGCACTAAAGTTAGTTTTTATTTAGAATATTCACTTTTTCATAATCTGATTTTTTTATGGTATCTGCATAATTACTTTCGAGAGAGAGTGTCTCGTCAAGTGTAAAACTGCCTTTTGCTCGAGGTCTTTTCAATTGATGGAAGAACCACTTCACGTGTAAAATTGCTTTTTAAACTGAGATGATGTTTATTTGATGAGTGTTAGAGAATAATAGATAATTTGTTTTTCAGACTTTTATTCTCAAGATATCACAAGTTTTATTGGTTTTGTCAACAAAAAGTTGTGATCCTCTCAGATCACGTAGAAAATTAGCTTTCGACTTCAAACTTTGTACGAACAAAATTTGTAGTCAAGCGTCGGTTATCTATGTGACTTGAGAGAAGAGATATAGCTTCTCAGTGAAAACCCTAGTAAAATTTCGATATTTTGGTTGAAAAGTGATTTAACATCTAGAGGAGTTCCCTCATGAGATATCAATTTTTTTAGTGAATTTTCTAGGAACGCTATATTTTCGAATTTTGACCTAAAACTGTACTTATATCAAGAGTTCAATTAAACTTGGTTTCATTAAAAGTTTCAGAGATTTTGATATTGTCGTTTTACTTGCATATAATCGTAAAGATCTGATATGAATAAATTATAAATTTAAGTTATTTTCTTCAATATTTCTAATTGAATAATGTTCATAAACTAATTTCTTTTCTTTTTTCTTCAAAAAATCATATTACTTTGTGTACCTAAAGTATGAATAGTAGAATTATTAGGTATATTTTTTTCCACTAATAAACCATTTCTTTATCTTTTTTTTAATCATAATGAAAAATGATATGGACTAATTTCTTAGAATAATTATTGAATTTGGTTTTTGTATTTTTATTAAATTAATATACTGAGAACAAAATAATTATTTTAAATATCTTTATAATAGACATTATGTGCAATTGAAGCTCAATTAGAAGCAATGTTAGGTACATTTGTATTAAATTTACAAGAAATAAGTGGTTTTTCTCGAATATGTCCTGGAGATGAATATGAATTAATTATTCGTTATGGACAACAAAAATGGAAAACACGTGGTCGAATACCTAAACATGATAAAAATGAACAAAATTGGACTAGACAAATATTTCATTTAAAAGCTAAATTAGCTGACTTATTATTAATTAAAATTAGTGAAGTTAGATTATTAGGTGTTTCATTAAAAACAATTGGAACAAAATGTTTTGAAGTTAATAATTTTTATTCAATGGAAACACAACGTATGATTATTAATGCAAATCAAAGTGGAACAATTAAATTAATTTTTTTAGTTAATTGGGAGTAAGTTATTTTTTTTTCAATTAAATTAATAATTCTAAATAATATTATCAAAAGATAATTGACATACAGAAAAATTTTTACAATTGGAATATAAGGCTTCTTGTTATTTGATATATCAAATGATATTTTTCTTCATGATGATCTATTCCACTCTCTCTCTCTCTGTTTGAATTTATTAATGATAACGTTCGGTTTTTTTTTTTGTTAGTTAGTTTTTTCCTTCTTCAATCATTGTCATGCGTGATCGATGACAAGCAATCAACATATGTCAAATTAGAATCAGTCCGACTTTTTGAATATGGTTATCTTTAGAATGATATATTAGTAGTTTTGTGAAATATGATCTAAAAGGAGTGTTGAAGTATAAGAGTAAAAATTTGCACTCACTGCTCTCACAGACAGTGTTGATACACGATCAAAGATCATATATCAATAACACTCGTTGTTATGTACGAACTACTTTCTTGTTATATTTCTGGAAGATTGATTAAAAAGACAGTGAAGAAATGTGTCCCAAAATAGATAGAGTAAAGTAATCTCGTGGGGATCACGCTTACCAGTTTTTTTTCACAGACTCATCTGATTCATTACTTGATTGAGTTTAACAGTATCACGCATCTTACATGGATGTATGCACTGCAGTAGCTTCTATTTTATAGCGAAAACGACATCTCGATCTCATTGCCTGTACACAAGTTATTCAAAAAATAAAGAAATTTGAACAAAAAATATTCCTAATTCTGAATGCTGGTGCTTAAAGGATTAAATTTTGGAAAGTGATAAAAAGAAAATGCAATGGTTCGTTATTGATAGTTAGAAGAATATTTATATATGTGCTTTTATTTTCCATACTTGTCAATAATGACCTTTCAAATAAATGAATATCAAATTCACAACTGTTACTTCCAAGACAGATGCTTCCGCAATGTTTATTTTCCTACAATACTTTTAGTTAAGATTACGAGCATTCAATAAGTCAATTAGAAAAATGAAGAAATCAGAGATAGAGCTTGTTCTCAGTTTGTCATTATCCTCCATCATGAGTTACTTTAATATTATACGAACAACTGTTGTCGAAGAACAAACGTTATGGAAGCATGTCTCTAGAGTACAACAGTCGTGTTATGTTGAATATCTAATTATAAATTATCTTTTCTTAATAAGAAACAATCCAATCCATTTAATCAAATAGGATAAGGATATTAAATTTTGGTTTGATTAAAATAATTTTCAATTTATTTTATCATTATGAGTGACTATGAAATATAGTTTAGTAAATATAAGATAATTCGAATTGCAGAACTTCTTTGAAATACTATTGAAATATCTAATTTGATTTGAATAAAAATTCTATTATCTATTTATTTAGTCTTTATGATCAAGTTGATACAAAATTTACATTTTATAATCCAAATCGAACATATTCCGATGTAACACGAACATGGTCAATGTTTGTTGGAAATACAACATTACTTCGAACTGTAAATGATACACTTACATCTTCTTCTTCTTCTTCTCAATATTCTTCTAAACGTTTATCAACATTTTGTCCAATTAGTTCTCAAGAAACTAATGAATATGTAACATATAATTCAACAACAGATGAAAGTAATCATTATGATGAAATTGATATAGAAAATAAATATGAACAAATACCAAAAGAAGAAGTAAATTTAAATAATTTATTTATTCAAATATTTATTTATTTATTTAGATTTGTGATAATATTCACGTTCATGATGATACTCATTCTTCATCAAATTCATCATCATTTGCTGCTGGTTTAAATTCAGATGAAATTTCATCAGCAGCATCGATTGATTATTGTCAAACAGAAGCAGAAGGAGGAGGAGAAGAAGAAGAAATTGAAAATGAATCAATTTATGAACTTGTTTTACTTATTGATCAAGTTCGAACATGTTTAGATGATTTACGTCTTACTGATCGATCATTTTCAATAATATTTGATAAAATTGAACATATTATAAATGATTTAGATAAAATAATTAAAACTCAAATACATGAACAAACAGAAAAAACATTAGAAATTGAAAATATTC
>CAJNOL010000586.1:52397-88831 GCA_905250125.1 Rotaria sordida | reverse complement strand
TTTTATGGATGAATTATTCATGAATAGCTATACTAAATAATGATCATAGAAAATTTCGACACGTCTAATCTTCCGTTCTCTGTATACTTTTCACGATTGATATAAAAATTAATGTGTCATAAAACTATCGATTCATATTATCTATGTATACTAAAGCCAAAGTTCTAACAAAACTGCAAAAGATTTTACAATGTATTATTCTTCTTAACAGGATGAACAAATTCATGATAGCCTAATAAATCATTGTATCAAAATTTTTGAAATGCGATTTATTCAATTGTATTACCATTCATATTTACAAACATATTATCAGATTCGAAAGATATAATTCAAGCTATTTTATATAACTTGTAGTTGTTTTCTCAATTTAAAAATCTTCAAAAAAATAATAAATATATTTTAAATTTATTGATCTTATTATACACCATATGAATTATCACAACATATATCAAATAGGCACAAACAGAAGAAATTTTTTTAAATGTGTACACTACAATAAGTAGGTATTTTTGATTTAATCACCGGTAAAATATCCTTAAAAAAAAAAGAAAGAAGCATCATATCATAAAATAAAGAAATAAATTTCTTTACTTTTTCACCATTTTCTTCAAAAATATTCAATGCATTTGTTACTGAATCACGATATTTTCGATTAGACATTCGTTTTGCTAACTAAAACATAAGCAAGAAGAAGAAGAAGATATTATTGATAATAAATATTCTCTCTAATACTTACAATACTTAAATAAGTTTTTAAATATTTATCTAATTCATTTCCAACTACTGTACTTAATTGTATTAATGCATTTAAAGCTCCTTCAAATACTTCATCATCATTTGAACTTAATGCTAATTTAATTGGATTAATTAATTTTGGTAAAATTGGTATAACTTTTTGTCGTGCATTTATATTTGACATAAGTTCTGTAAAACCTTGTCGACTTATAAATGGTAATGGATGTGCTGTTTCACGTAAACCTTCAGCTAATAAAACAAGTACAGGATCATAATTAAGATCATCAATTGATGTATTCCAAGCTAAACGATTTCGAACTGAACCATGTACAAGACGACAAGGAATTCGTCCTGATGTAAATGCATTTAAAAATGGAGAATTACTCGTTGAATTTGAAGTTGAAAATAGATCAATCGTTTTTGGACATAATTTTGCTGATGGTCGATTATGAGATGCAGCCATTAATCACAAAAATGTATGTCTGTATTTTGTTGCTAAGTAAAATAAATAGATCTGTTTCATTTTTCTTTTTTTTTCTGCTGTTGTTGCGGCGTTTCTTCATCACGTCAAAAGGTGGCAGTAGTTTCCTTTTGAAAATTTTTAAGAATAAATTTCTTTGATTTAAGTATGAGATTATGTTAAATATTATTCTTAGGTTTTGTTTTTATTTTGAGTTTTCAAAGACAAAAAAAAATTTCTTATTCAGATTTTTAATAAAAACATTGCTGATTTTGTATTTCTTCAACCTTCAACATACATCTATGATTATAAATTCAAAAATAAGAATTTTTTTTATTCCTTTTTTCAATAAATTACTTGAGAGAAAAATAAAAATATTTATAATTATTTGATTTTGATCTCAATTTTCAAAATTCAAAAGAAAAAAAAACGAAGCATTCATATGTAAATATTATTTCTTCTTGTATCGATTCTACTTAGTGAATAATATTCAAATAAAAATAATGCCTGACTTTCTCTATTTATCTAAAATGCATTTACAAAATCCTATTATGCAAAAGAAAAGGGAAAAATATATATATCATTCATATACGACAATAATTATGCTGTCATTGACAACTTTGAAGTACATATAAAGTACACTAAGTTATGTGTCATACAGGTCACATTCGATAAATACATCACGTTTTCTTTTTCTCTTACGTCATCATTAATATCAGTGCATTTTTAAGAAGAATATATAAATGGATCGATGAATTTGAATATTTCTTTATTTTTCCATCTATATGTTGAAGATAAAATTTAATGAAAACTTTTGTATATATTCATCTTTCTAACTTGAGTTAGTTTCTCATATGATATGTTGTTACATAATGATTTTTAGTCTTTATTCAGTTTATTTTATTCCTATCACTATTTATTAAAATGATAAGAATTGTGACTGAAGTTATATAATTAAATCTATGAATAACATGCACGTCTGATTTGTTTCTCAGTTTTTCCTTGCTGTTTAGCAACAAGAAAGGAAACAATATGAGTAATGTTGTTATTTCATTATGGTTTCATGTCGACCATTTTTTCCTATAGTAGAAGAAGAAAAAAGAAGAGGTGTATTGTGGTTCTTCGATATATAAATGAATGAATATTTTATATTTCTCTTTAGATTTCTATTTATTACATCATGGTCTCATGTTTTGCGCAGCAATCTTCGACGCAATTACTATCAATTGTTTATCCGCAGACACTTCATATGACACCATACGATTTTAAAATGGCATCAATGTCAAGTCGAAAACGACTTTTAAGCGAACAGAATGATTGTTACACATGCGCTGTAGAATATTCTGATCATAAAAATGAGGCAAAGAAAAGAATAAAAACAGGTAATTGCGTCATGTAAAGAATCTAGCAAAGGGAAAACAACTATAAACTTTGATGTTTGCTATCTTTGACACTTTCTCCTTCATTCTCCTACCTTCTACCGCCCACATATAATGCATTGCCTCATACTATACTTTTTTTTTAATTTCTTTTTTAACCAATAGAGTTATTTGCCCATGAATCAATAAACAAATATCACCATCGTAGGATACAACGTTCTTCACCTGGGCTATTATTACGTCGTAAAAGCCTTATTCATTCTACCTTCGACTATATAAGAAGCATTTCATCGACACAAACACATATACCTTTTTTGCAAACTTTATCAAAAACAACAACAACAACAACATCATTAGAAAAAAACATGATTGTATGTCCACAAAAGACTGTAATTGTTAATAATGATGAAATTGATAAAAATCTTAATTCAGTATTTTTAACATGTTCTCAATTAGTTGCTTATATGACAACTATTAAAAATACTACTAATCATAAAATATTAATTATTGATTGTGGTTCACCATTACGACATACTGAAAAACGAATTCAAGGTTCAATTTTATTAAATGTTAATGATAAAATATCTCGAAAACGTCTAACGACTCGTGGTTTACAAAATTTCTTAGATAGTAATCAATTAAATTATTTAAATAATAATGAAATTATTATTTTATATGATGATTCTATTCGTTCACCATCATCATGTGCTAGTTCATCAATAAAATCTCAACTTTCATCATCAATGAAATGTGTTTACGATGAAATAAAACGATATGATACAAATAAAATAATTTATATTCTTGAATCACCATTTAATGAATTTTATCAAAATTATTCATCATTTTGTTATATTAGTACATCAACAGATGAAGATATTTCATCACCATCAACATCAACAATTGTATCAACAGATATTGAATCTTATCAATTATCTGAAATCATACCTGGTCTTTATCTCGGTAGTTCACATGATGCTGAAAATCTCAATTCATTACAAGAACATCAAATAAAAGTCGTAGTTAATGTATCCACAACAATTCCATGTTATTTTGAAAATGAAAATATATTTGAATATCTTCGTTTACCTTGTCATGATTCATCATATCAAAATATTCTTCAATATTTTGAAACAACATTTGAATATATTCATCAAAAATTATCAATGAATAAAAATATTCTTGTACATTGTCAAGGTGGTGTTAGTCGTAGTCCATCATTTATTATTGGTTATTTAATGAAATATCATTCGAAAACATTTGAACAAGCTCATCATATTGTAAAAACTAAACGAGCTATAGTTAATCCAAATTTAAATTTTCTTGGACAATTAACGCAATATGAACAATTGCTTACCAAGGCTTAGTTAAACTTATTTTTCTTTTTACAAGGATGTGTTTTGTATATTTATTTATCTATTTATGTATTTTTTTCGGAATGAATATGTGTATGTCAAATACTGTATGTTTTTTGTATAGAATAGTAAAGAAATCGTATATTCAACTATTCTTATATGTCAAGTACATGCATATCTATCGACAAATTGTTAATAGTAATCATACAACTTTGATGTATTCTAGCGACTTTTGTAAAAAATAAAAAATACGGCATGTATATTTTAATATAAATATAATCAAGAAAATATAAATTGACCTATTTTCATCTTGACATCAAAATGTATATTGAAATATCAAGTCAAATAGATATTTTATCACAGAGATGTTATCAGTTTATTAATTTAGGAATAATTGTGAATCATTATTTTTCTCCACAAAAATATTTTTGAAAGTTATACTTATTGATAATCATTTCTTAATCGCTCACCCACAATCGAAGATTTCTTTTTTGAAGGGGGGAAAAAACATCGGACGCAATGAAAGAATCCTTTTAATTTATTGATTTTTTTCGAAAAGTTTAAACTAAAATTGGTATATCTGTATTAAAAATGAATAATTTCGGCTTTATGTAAACAGTTCGAAAAAAAAAATAAAAAGTCGAAATTTCAAAAAAACAAGATTACGAAAGAAAAAAAATCTCGAACAATTTGCAGCGTATGACATCGATGTCATATATCAACTAATATCTGTTGGTAGTACTCAATATTTTATTTTAAAAATTCATGACAATGAAGTAACGAAATAGCAGAATCATAATACGATTAATAATTTATTAATCATTTGAGTACGTAGATGTGAGTATTAGTGAGTGTGGATGCCGGTTTGAATAGTTTTTTCACACACCCACACTCACATTCTTCTGAATGGGTGGACGAAAAAATGAAAGAAAAAATTCGGTTGGTAGAATGTTTACGTCAGACAAGCTAAGCGGCAATAGAACGAAAGAACATCTGTCGAGATTCGATTTTCGAAATCTTATCTTATTCAATACTTTCGAAATTAAAATTTTCGTGTTCGATTTTTGTGTCAAGCTTTTTACAGTAATTCTTAGTTTTCAGAGTATGGAGCTGAAAGAATCGTAAAAAGATCAAGATCAACATTTTTTTTTTGTGAATTGTTAAAATTTTAAAAATCTCTTCTCAAATTCCTTACAATCATTTTGACTTTCTTAAAACAAGTTTAAAAAAAAATTATAAAAATAAATGAGACACAATAGAAGACTCAGAATCTTCTATTGCGGGCAAGGAAGGAAATTATACAATATTTTTTAAACAGTGTATGTCTATTGATATTAGCCATTGATACTATAATCAATTATCTTTGATAAAGTACATATTTATTACCAACAAAAATATTACTAGTCATTATTCATCATTGAGTGATTTATGACATAGCGTTATCTGCGCATGATGAATAAATAACAACGAAACATGATATTGATAATTTTTTATTTTATTTAAGACTATTATTATCAAGCATAATCGAGAGTTAGAATAGTTTAGGATGTGGGTGTGAGTGCATGATTGAAGATTTCGGATAGGATGTCAGTGTGAGCAGAAGACTGACATCCACATTCATGCCAGAATCCATACTATAGTCTTGCAACTCAATCCGATCCAAGGGCGTGTGGGCTCGGATTACACTTCGAAAAGTGTCGGATTGATTTTTGTTGACGCACTCCTAGCATTATCGACATACTTTTTTTCCACGACTGATGTAAAATCAATCTATCATGAAGCTATCGGTTCATATTATCTCAAAATGTCCTAGAATGGTACAAACAATTCTGAAATGATTGCATAACTTATTATTCTTCTATAAGATAGCGACAAATCCATAAGAGCAGAGATAAATTATTGTACTTACATATTTCAAATTAAATGTTAAGTTCTACATGATATTGTCTCAAACAGTACTAAGAAATCACAACATCGTTGTTCATGTTTTTTTTATTAAACTTTTCAAAAAGTTTTAGTAATAACATCGGATGCAACAGTAACCGAATAAGTGTTATTTCCTTTGCCTTGCTGATGCACATGTTTCAAAACGAACATAGAAAATCGTTTTCATTTCAATGCGCTCTATTACAAGACAATAAGCATGAAAAATAGTTTTAATTCTTGTTTTTACTTCCAAACATTTCTATCAATGCGACACAACGATTATCATTCGAACTACCACTTCTAAATCATGTAATAGTAGTTAATATTTTGGAGAACTTTTATACGAGGGCTCTACTATGCTATCATCATTTCTTAGTAAAGATAGAGTCATAACAACTGATACCTTATAATCGCGTGATACTATGCTATAAACGATGAATTGTTTATTGATTCTAATTGATATATAGAAATGCATTAAAACGTATCAAATGATTACTTTTTGTCTAGTAATTGCGTTAAAATCGGTTTATTTATCCGAAAAAAACCATTTTAATGAGTTCAATTTTCGATTCATCATATGAATGAGTCATAGTGCGTTTTTTTTCTTCATTTTTCCATCTGAATACGTTGAAACCTCAATTGAACATTTACTTGTTTACATGGGTAGTGATTAAAAATTGTTCAAACTATAGTGTTTATTTTATTTTTTTGTTATATCGGCGGTAATTATTGAGATATTAGAAATATTTTGCAAAAGTTGGCGATGGTTCGGTCGATTGACTTATATCTTTATATGTATTGATACTGTTGAAGGTCAAGACCAATTGTAATTGCATGAATACTAGCATTTTCACCGATATTACTCAAGGTACACATCAGTAGAGATGATTTCTGTTGTGATGAGCATGATTTTTGCGTCATTTTCATTGATAATTATCGCGATATGTACTCTAGTTTATTGATGTGTGCTTCGAAAAATCTTTTGTTTTCATTGTCATAATTATACAATTATAGATCTCAGATGTAATGAATAAAATATCTTGTATATTTATTTGACATAATATATTTAAAAAGATCTTTCAATCCTTTGTTCAACAATTAGAACAACAAGACAGACATATAAGGCACAGTACGAAATAAGTTATGAATAAACGAAAATGGAGATTAGAATATTATTAAGTTTATTTGTTATAATTCATAATTATAATATTAGGAAGAATCGTGTTTTCATTCTAGTCTTAGATTTACACTGATAAAGACAAAATATTGTTTTTTCTTAACTGTTAATCATGTGATAAACAACGAAAAAAAGAAAGATGAAATTCAGATTACTTCTATGTTGATTAGTAGTGTTTCATAAAATCAAATATTCGTTCTCTGTCCTAATGGTTTTTTCTATACAAAGGTATGATATAGTGAAACAAAATTTTTAAGCTCTCTCAATAGCGTTTCCTACGAAAACGTCTTTAGTCTTTTGAATTTCAAACATTTTTATGATCTCCATATTGATTGGAAAAAATCAATCAAACAATGAATAGCATCTATTTATAATTAATAGTATCCCATTTCTCGAATTCAAGAAGAATAATCCGGTTTAGACTGTAAAATCTGGATATAAGTAAAAATTGTTTTGTTCTTCAGAGCTACAGTTTTTGAATTTTTGAGATAACGATATTCATGACCCATGTAGTTGATCTCATAGTCATCACTACTTTTAAAAAAGTAAATTTAAAAAATTTTTTCGAAATCCCGTCACTATTCTCATTTCAATAAAAAATGACTACGCCAAATATGTAGGTCGTACCGAACTTTTTATTCTTTTATGATTATTTCTTGTCAATATTTTGGGCTGAATAGCAGCCTTAATGCCACTAGTCCTTTCATTTTATATCTATTATAATTAATTGTATGAAGAAAATTGAAAATAAGAGATGACAATAAAGCCCCATCCTATCTATGTTATTATGCAAATATCTTTTATTGAATGAAAACACAACTGTAATAATGAAATATAATCAGAATGTAGTTTATTTTTATACTTATCTAAATTTCTAGCTCTCATATTTTATGAATCTATAGGGACAATAGAAGATTATGATAACATCCTTCACGTTCTAAATATGATTTTTATGTTAATGCATATCTAATCAAATAAATAGTGTTTTCCTTTCGAGCATAGTATCATTGTGCATATTCTAGATTATAATCAATAAATGTCATCGAAACAATCCGCTAAATCAATTCTTGAATATTTTTCAAAAAAATCAAAAATTTCAACATCTTCAAGTTCACTCACAAAACTAAATAATTTCAAACATATTCTTATGTGAACTTTACTCATTTCTATGTTAAGATAATATGTTAAAACATTTGCTTAGGATAATAAATAAACTTCCACTGAGCCTTGTCTCATTTACGAAAATAAAAGCACTCCGTCGCCTCTGAATCAATGATTGCATAAACTTATATAATCAATTCTATATCAATCGATATAATTTAATTTTCTTCATCACATTCATAAAATGAAATAGTACACTTGATCTTTCATACGTTCAAGCATTTTTCAACATGTTAATTAATTTTCTTCTACATCATTTCCAAATAACAAAAAACTGGATATATCGATTATCAGTTCGATTTTTGCTTAATTTCTTCATCAATGTTTACAAAATGACAAGAATTTGTATCAAAACATAGATATTTCGGTGGACAATTAAAACATTTTACACCTATTTAAAAAAAAACAAAAAGACTAGATAAAACTTAAGATTAATTTGTCGACAAACCATCACATGGAGGTTTAACCCATGAAGGAATTTGACAAGGTGATTTGTCATACTTAACACATGATGGACAATTAAATTGATGTTCTGGTAATGTCACAATACCACCTTGACAATCTTTTATAAATTTGTCTAATTTATTACGATGTGATTCAAGACATTTGCCTTCTATATATTTCGTACCATTCTTACACGACATGTGTTAATCGAGAACAGTAATATATCAGAAACAGACACAAAAAAAAAATATAGGAATCACAAAAATATATAAAGGCGCTCAAGTCATATCATTATTTGTATATAGTATAAATAACTCAGTTGTTTTAAGCATCTGCATATATAAATCTTTTTGAGAAAAACTAAATCTCAATATGATTGGATACATTAAGATATTCAGAAGAGATCAGAGAAGATTTAATATAAATTTATCTTAAGTATGTTGATTTTTAATATTAAAATTTCTTTTTTTTAAACATTACTTTTGTTCATTTTTATTTTTCAATCGATATTATTTAAATTTCTCATTTGTTGATCTTTCTATACTAGATGAAATGATTCTAATGCTTCATATTTGATTTAGATTTTTCGAAGAACAAAAGAACATGTTTGTTTTCTTTGTTTGTCAATATGAATATTACACAAACTTAATCAAATAATTAATATGTAAAAATATGCTAAGAAAATTTTTTTTTTTTCATGATGAAAAAAAGCAAAATTAAAGATGACGCAAAATAATGAAAAAAAGAAACAATGAAGCATCTGATAATCAATGATTGTACTTCTTAACATTTGATTATAAAAAGAAAAGCAAAATTTGCACGTAGTTTGCAATTTATATACAGCATATAATCGAATAAAATACACAAATACAAATAAAAATTAAAGGCCCAAACGTTTTGCACCACACTCACAACAAAATTTCGCCCATTCAACAGGAAAAGCTTCACCACATTCATGACAATGTTTTGCTGCTGTAGGCACACGTGTTTTTTGTTGTTGTTGTTGTTGTTGCTGTAAAAATCCATCAACTTGTGGCGGTCGACGTGCTGGACTTGGTGATCGTGTTTTGAGTCCTGTTGCACGTCGTTGCATTTGTGGTGAAGCATCAGGTTTTTGTTGTCCTCGTCCAGTTGCTGCCATTATATTTAAATCACCATTTTCAATAGTTCGACCTGTACGCATCATACCAGGTAGATGAGTACCTGTTGCACTACGTGTTTTTGTTGTTCGGTAACTACCATATTTAGGTGGTGTACCATTTATATTATTTGTTGATGTCTAGCAATTAAATTATCAATGATAAAATCATTGTAATTCATTCTTTTTAACATGAAATATATAGATTATGGATTCAATTAGAGCTTGTACCGAGCTTGAATTCGATCAGTCTCGATATATTTTGTAGTTTCTATACACTGGCAATAAAAATATGTTGAGTTTTAACATGAATATTGACTGTTTCTCTATGCGGATTTATGTAAAGAAAGTCAATGGGAAAAGATACATCTGTTACTCAGCTGAATGAAAATAAAAGAACATTTGAAGAGAATATCATGGACCAACAACATATCAAGTTATATACTTTAGACTAGAGTATGTACCTGAGCTACTCGGGCTCGATACATGTTTAGATTACATAGAGTTATGCAGGTATAGGCGGATAATACAAACGTAGACATACAATAATACAAATAAAAATATCAAACGAAGATAGAAAATGTTCATATAGCGTTTGAATTTGTTTTTTTTCTAATTGATAGATGATTTTATGTTTCATTGAGTAAATTCTCTAGTTCAACTTGTGACTGTAACATTGTATAAACCATCAGGTTATAGTCCTGATTTTAAAACTATTAAACTAATATGATACTTTGTCACGTACAGAAAATACTAAAACAAAAAGAATCTCAAGTCACAAGATACGTTAGACAATGTATTCAATGAAGCATCGAATGACTTATCAACAGATATTATTCAAGAATGTATTAAAAAATGAACACTTTATATCTTTGTTTGATATTTTTATTGGTATTATTGTATGTCTACTTATTTGTCTATATCTGTATAACTTTACTTAATCCATAATCTCTATATTTCATGTTAAAACAATAAATCACAATGATTTTGTATTTTATAAAATAATAATTTTTGATAAATTATTATTATTTTATTTTTTGTGTTAAATACCTCGCCAAAATGAGTTTTTTTAAATGCATTTGGATTTAATGGTGGTCTTCGATAATCTTTTTCATCATTGGTTCTAAAATTTCCGTTCTTCATGTAAATTTGACAAAAAAATAATTATATCCTATAAGTTACTTTTGAGGACGTCTTGATGCAAAAGTAGAAGGTGCTGAATTAATTTGATGTTGTTTATTAGCACTTCCTTTAGGTGAGTCAAAACCTGAAAATTCATAAGAAATTTTTTTTTCTTTACGAACTATTTCCTATTGACTCACTATACTGCTGTTGATATGCCTATATAACAAAAACAAAAGTGTTTTTCAATTATTAATAGAAAATTTACTCGTCCTTGTCGGCCTATACTTCCACCAGCATTACGCGTATTATTTGCTGCTGCTGCATATTGCATCTGTTTTCGTTTATGTTGAGTTTCACAACTGATTATTAATTTAAAAATAGATTAAATGATTTCAACAGAAACAAAATAATAATAATAATAATAAAACATCATACAAAGGAATGTGTCGTTCAGCTGAATGTTTATTAAAATGACGTTGACAATATTCACATTGAACATAATCACTTGGAATTTGTGATGGTGTTTGTTTTGGTAATGGGGCACCGGTTTCCATGGCTTGTGTTATTTGTCGAGCTTCACGAATTGTACGTACTAATGCATTATGACCTTCTCTCCAATTACTTGGCCTTTTCTTCTGATTATTCTGTTTAGGTTTAATACCTTCATTATAAAACTAAAATTTATTATAAAATAATTAAATTCTTTTTGTTTTGTAAGTAAATTTTTGAAAAATTTGTTGATTTTTTTTCTTCTTAGGTATTTATCAAACCTGTGTAGTTTCTTTGGTTGCTGTATAAGGCACATCAGAATCTGTAGCACGTTGTTTACCCGTGTCAAAAACTTTTCGCGGTTGCTTTTGGGAAGTTTTTCTACAAATCGGTTGATGTTTACGCTAATAATTTAGAAAATAACAAAAATGAGTCATCATATATGTCTTTTTTTGACAACTGAAAATTTTCTCTACCAAAGATTCAGTATTAAAGTTACGACCGCAATTTGAACATGGATAAAGTTGTACATCAGCATAAATAGGAATTGATATATCATCGTTCACTTGATAGGAGCTTTCGACAAAGCTGTTCTTGTCTACTCCATACATGTCACTATCGACGTCCATCACGTTGCATAGCAGAGAACTCTTTATTGTTCTTTTTCTCGTTTCTTGTTCTCTTTCATTCTGTTCTACTTTAAAATTTTCTTTTTTTCTTCTGTTAGAGTAATGAAAAAAGAAAATTGTAAAAAAAAAACTGTAATAATATTATTTTCTCGCTCACATGAAAAATTATTAGAAGAAGAAGAAAAAAACAATTTTCATTTAAAAGAAAGAAATTAAAAAAAAAGAAAAGAAAGAATGACATATGAATTTTATTTAATAGATGTCTCCTTTTTACGTATATCATGAAAAGAGAGATTAATCTATCAATTCTAAAGTCTTTTACGACTGTAATTATTGCTTAATCATCAACAGATAGCAACTAGCTTTTGTATCCAAATGATTAAGCATTGTTTTTGACCCAATTATTTCAACAGTTGTTTGTATGATCAACATAGAGAAATCGATCGAACACAATAACCGATAAAACTACATTTTTTCAATTAATCGAAGGCGAAGCATTGATCCGATATTACATTTTTGATTTTCTAATATATTGTTATGCTTACGATCGCCGGTTCATTTCATGCTCTATAGGACAAATATTACTCGATAAATTTTATTGAAATCTTCTTTGAATATATTAATATGAATTATTTTTAGCATTGTAAATTTATTTCTCTCATCGCATCGATGTTTACGTTATCATCATTTTGAATTTCAAGATAATTTTTAATGGAATAATAAATAGCTGATTGTTTTAAATATCATCCTACTACCAACAGTTTCACAAATGATGAAATCAAAAAAGTGTTATCAATGAAAAACATGCGTTTTCTTGTCAAAAAAAAAAGTCATATCTCATCTTGATTTATATAGAGAAATCATTAATACTCTAATGAAATTAAGTAGTCATGTGTAAAATGGAAATCGTTTGTTTTTAATCTGATTTCAGAAATATTTCATCACGATCATTTTAGTTCAATTAATTGAATCAAACAAATCAATATTACAATCATGTTCATCTAAACATACTTGTTAAAATTTTTATAATTCTTTTTATTCAAATTTGTTAATATTATTCTTGATTATTTCTATTGTATAATAAAATTTGAAAATTTGTTTTGATAAAGTTTTTCTTCAACTTAAATCTAATCTCATATTGCTTTTTGAATACTAACATGTTGATTTTGTCTTCAAAAACTATTCATTTAAGTATATAGTCTTTCATTCACTTTATGATCAACATCTTATTCAATCAGTTGAAGATTCTATTGAACAAATAGTAAGTTTGATTTTAAGTAAACTATGACTTCTTTTTTTTTTTTTTATAAAAATCTTATATTTTCTGTTAGTATGAATGAATCAGTGAAATAAATTTCAAAAAAGTTCTATATTGACTAGAATATAATAAAAAAAAAATTTATTCTTGAATAATATAATATATTCAGATAAAACTTAACTTAAGAATATCATTCAATATTCTCACCGTATTTATATTTATTGTAAGTCATCTATTATTGTAATTAGGCGTAAACGATCAGTTAAAATATTTGGTTCACTGTCTGAACGTTGTTTTGAATAAAAAGAAGTTGATTTTGAAGAATCGATATGAATTGGTATATCTGTAATGTCTCTATTGGAGTTTATTTGAGGATTTGTAAGTATTTGTCGAAGATTGCATAGATCATCGTAAAGAGATGTTAATTGTTCTGTCAATTCAAGGTCATCTTGACGCATACGAATCTAAACAAAAAATTTTTCAGTTAATGAAATTTGTAATTTGTATATGTAGATTTTATTGATAAGATTTATTTTAGAAAAAAAATAATCCATTAACCGTTTTTTTTAGATCAACAAAAGAAATATCGTTATCTTCTTCTTTTATTTTGTTGATGTTTGATAAGCACCTGATAACCATTAGTTTCTACATAATAGATAGACAATCATGTCTATGATTCTCTTCTATAATGATAAACATAGTCAATGATGGATCAAATGAATTTTAAAAAAAACAAAACTCTTGTATTTATTTATCTTTATGATACATATGTACATATATATAGTTTCTTCAATAGAAATTATTATTTTCAAAAAGATTCGAAAAGCCTACAGAAGCAAATATGTATAAGAAAGACATTCTCCAAGCTTTTGTGAAGTTAATCTAGTATTTTAACAATATTCTAATTAATAGGATAGAAAAATACATACTAGTTGTTCATATATTTGTTCGATCAATGATGATATATTATCATCTGTTGTTTGATATTGTTCTTCTACTACTGGTTCATCATCATTTTGTTTCTCTACATCAGTCATTTTTATATATTAGAAGACTAGTATAAATTCTTGATTTATTAGTTAGAGTGAATGTTGTTGTTGTCGTTTTGTTCTTGATTGTCTCGTCGTATTACCGTCACCTCTCATCTCATATGGCTTTTATTCTCTTCATCGTTGTCTCTACAACTCAATCAACACGTATATACTCAACAATACATTGGCTCGTCTTGCAATACTTACATACAAATACATCCTCATTTTGCGTCGCATCTTCTCTTCTTCTTTTTTTCGGCTGTCTCAATATGTTGTACATTTGTCGTCGATGCATTATACAAGCTGGAAGGAGGGAAGAAAAGATTTCATCTGCAAACAGTCATTTCCAATGCCTCTTAATCAATAAAGACAGAAAGAAATGAGGAGTCGATGTGTATTCGTTTAATGATACTATTAACCATACATTCTATTTTCGGTTTCAATTGAAAGCTGAAAGACACTGATTTATATGTCAATCATTAATTATATGTTTTATTGTTGAAGTTTTAGATGACATGGAAGAAAAAGATAATTTAATTATCTTAGTTGAAGCAATTATTCAGATCATTTATCAAATACGTCAAAGTTTATATTACCTAGATTATAAAGATAGAATCTAACAACTGAAAATTCACTTATATCTCTCTGTTTGTGTCTGTAACATGATTACTATGATCATTCGGTAACTAGAGTAAAAATGACCAGTTGATAGTTATACTTCAAAAGACAGTGTAGCAGACTAAGAAAGATCATCTATGGTCACAACGATTGAAATTAACCATTGTTATCAACAATATCGTTATAATTCTATAATTAAATACAAATACATTTTTGTTTCAAAAAAGGAATATCGAATCAAAAGATGTGAAAAATGAAACAACAGAACGTTTGTATACATAATAGTCCATGACACTTATCGCAGATGTTCTTGGTTCCTTCATGTAGTATATCTTCTTTCCTTGAGTAACAAATTTACATTCAATTATATATGTTCTTCTATAGTTAGGAAAAGTAATAACTTACTATTTCTTTCTCAAACTTTTTTTAAGGAAAAGCAACTCCTACATCTTATAATGTTGATGTGTCGCCCAAATTCGTTAATGTACGTTGATATCTACATGCAACTATATGCGTACAGTTATTCCTTCAGTCTAGGACAGGGGGAATCGACTGTTGATGAACGTTATTTGTTATTTTAGAAATGCAAACGTAACTTTATATCAAGATTTCTGCGGCTTCTCCTCCTTCCAGACATGTTCCCATTAAGGATAATAGAAAATAATTGCTATGCTTATCTCATTGCTTTCAGCAGTTCGTTATAAAGAAGTTTCCATTACAATAGATTATTAGATTTTCAATATGGAAACAGATTTTTTTATAATTGACAATGAAACTAAGGAATTTTTCAAAGTTGACGGTTGTTCGATATATAAAATGTCTCTAATTTAAACTATATATTCAATTTTAGAATGAGACAATAACACATATAGCACTATTGATTAATTGAAATTTGTTGTATTCTTAGATCTATAATGCGATCAAGGATTGACTTAGTCAAATTTTTCGTTTCGTTTACACGGTTGTGTTAGAAGAAATAAAATATTATTGTTTCTTTTTTAGGTCTTACGACGGAACATATTTGAGTATCCCTTCTGAGAACCAGTTTAAAACTATTCTATTCTTGAGAGACCTTGATGAATATATCTAATATCAATGTCTTAACTGCTTTCATTCCGATCTGCAAAAATGCGAGAAAAAAAACTTTTTTATTTTCATGACATTTTCTCCTATCGTAGCTGTATCATATATTCACTTGTATAAGATTTACAAGAATGATCATTTTTTTTTAATTGAAGAGCCATCGGAAATGAACAGAATTATACATGTAATGCTGTTATTGGTGACAGATAAACGTCTTCTTCATGTTAGATCTTGCCTATTTTCAATGGTTCTTCTGTTAAAAAATAATCATCCTTGTAAATCTTATACAAGTGAACATATGATACAGCTACGATAGGAGAAAATGTCATGAAAATAACAAAGTTTTTTTTCTCGAATTTTTGCAGATCGAAATGAAAGCAGCTAAGACATTGATATTAGATATATTCATCAAGTTCTTTCAAGAACAGAATGGTTTTAGACTGGTTCTCAGGGAGGACACTCAAATATGTTCCCTCGTGAGTCCTATATCTTTCTTTTTTTTTTTATAGAAACGACGTGGACGAAAACATCCACCTCGACTTCAATATCCGACCAGCGAAGTGTGTTAATTATCTTTGTACTTATAGACAAGAAACATGCACAAGATGAAAAGTTCACATGTTCCATTGATTTAACTTCAAAGGGGAATAAGCTTATATCTTGCTGTTGGACTTCAACTAATGTATTTCATTTAAAAGAAAAATTTAATATCGTCTGATCATATTTTGATGGTTCAGTAGAATATTTCGAGCAACAACAATTTATTTAGTTTGTAGATGTTGCGATAAATAATCCTTTGTAAAAATCTTGTTTTATACTGAATAAATCAAGTTGATCTGACGCGTTGTTTTAATTATTTAATACTGATCTATGATGGATATTTTTAAACGTGAGAATGATAATATAGATGTGTTAAAAATAAGACGAGTCAAAATTTTCTATGATCATTATTTAGTATAGCTGTTCATGAATAATTCATCCATAAAAATATGATATTTGCAATCTTTTCAAACGAAAAACAAAAAATCTTTAAATATAGAGTATTCGCACACGTGATTACTTTTATGCATCCTTGTTAAAGAAATGATTCAGACTTTTCTAAGGATTCAAAATCCAAGAGAATAGATTTGCTACATTTACTACTTTCGTTGTTTTAATAAAGCTTTAGACAAAACATAGACGTTGGATATTCCTTAATGGCTTCTCGCTTATTTGTTTTTTGCGATGTCACTTGATTACTAGTCCATTTTCCTACGAAAACATTTAAAAGTTGTCTAATAGGGTCAAGTATAGGATGACTTTAAAGGAAAAAATTTAGTAAACTACTGTAAATTTCGATGATTTCATAGCCGACATTGACTCTGAATTCAAAAATAAATAGGCTATTTTGTACATTTTTTGTACCTTTTTTTATATACCTAAAACACTCTTTCTAATAAATATAAGCTTGATGAAAGTTATATTTTATAAATATATATTGTCATTCTTTACATGTTTACCATCATCGAAAAATCATTGTTACAATTCAGCGCATTTTTCATTCGTTTGCATGTCTTTCTTTCATCGCTCACATCGATTCTATTCATTTATCACGAATAAGATTGATAGGTCAATCTTGTACTACTGTATCATAGTGGTTCTTCTAACATAGTTTCAAAAATCATTTGATCAATAAAGCGAAAAAAAGATCAAGAAACAGTATATTTGATTCATCTATAAATTAATTTATTCTCTCTGCTTACATTTCTTATCACAGTTAGATAGTTCATCATTTCATTAAATATAAATAGATTTTTCTTACAAATTTAAGGATCAATCTACTTTTAAAAAGAATTTAATTTAAATTCTAAATTTAATTCCATTGTTACCTTGAGTAAAGTGTTAATATGTATTTAAATGAATAGCACAAGCAAGAGCAAGAGCATAAGAAGAAAAAAACGAATACAAGAGAAAAAAAACAGAATAGGAAAATAAGATAAAGAGAACATCGAAAAAAAAAACGAGCTGACCACTCTCATATTGCAAAACTCGAAACGAAAAAAAACACAAAAAAAAAGATGTTGGAAGAGGCTAACACATATGCTCTTCAACATATAATAGAAAATCAATTTAATATCTGCCAATCATGATGCGAAACAAAAAATGCCTTTAGAAAAAGAAAATAGAAAATATAGAATAAATGGGTAAGGATTGAGCGAGATTCCTTAACCGGAATTAACACACCAACAGAAAGAACATACCTAGAAAATAAAAAACAAAAAAAAAGAATGGTCCCACTAGTTTTTCTTCAAAATCAATTATGATCTTTGACTTGAGCTCATTTCTCACACGACTATTCACTTTCAACAACAAAAAACAAATATGACAATTTATGTTAAATAAAGGCTATTTAAAACAAGTGCATGATGATTGTTTTTGGTTAATGTTACGATAAAACCATCCGATGTTATTTTTAATTCACAACAACGTGAAACTTTCACATATGGACAATGAAATTCTTGTAAAAAATCACTTGTACGTGTAAATACAGCTATATGAAAACGATTTCCGTGTGAATCATCAATGATTACATCATCTGTAAATTATAATCAGCAACTTTTTTTTTTTATAGAGAATAATTTTTAGTCTTACCGGCATCATCTATATCAATTCTGTTTGGAAAGTTAGTTACACTTTCCGAACCAATACGTCATAAAAATGTTTCATCTTCATCAAATACAATGACATAATGCCCCTTAACAAATACAAAGCTATTTTTAAGTTCTTTCAAAATAAAAAACCAGTGACAGATCTAGAGGAGGAGTTAAATTGATATTACAAACTCATTTTTAAATAATCAATTGAAAGAATGCAACTCGTCGTTAGCGTGGGATCTAGGTCAAGAAATTCACTTTCGTATGAAAAACACATAAATGCTATACAATTAGACAACTTGGAGTACGCTCTTTCCAATGACGAAATCCCGAGCTCGGAAACTTTGATCTATAGAAATTGACTCAAAGAATAAGTACGACCAATCAACACTGATATGGATATTATCTAGAAGATTTCTGCAGAGTTTTCGTTCAACATCAACGGAAAGTAGTGTTAAAGTATTGGGTGAGCTTTTTCCATGTTCCTACAGCCCGTAAAATCTATTCTATTATCTGTTTCATATTTCTATTCTACAAAAGTTGGGCTGGCAGCTTTGTAGACAATCAGAAGAACAATACTCTGCCTTTCAGCTACTTAACGGTGTTGGTACTGCTTCGAGACAGTTTCGAAAGCCTGAGACCTTTCCTGCAATCATCCTAGTGATAGCTCTGTACAGAGGGTCGACCTGACTCAAAGTTTTTCCGCTCAATCACTTTAGCTTCCGACAGAAAACTAATTAACAACATATTAGCAACAAGAATTGATGTATGTCACGACGTAGTCAGTGTACTATCGTACGGATGATCCTAAACAAACAGACGTTAGAAGGTCATTCTATATCTGATGACATCGAGGACCAAACACAGTACTTTAGTAGTACGTGCCGAACAACTTAACCACTTAATTATAGTAGCTTTCTAGGTAACAAATGTATAATTATGAAGAACGGGAACTTGCTCATCAGAACCTAAGTACGAGCGCGCATCTAAGGGGACGAAGAGGCAAATAATGTTCTCTAAAAAATTTGAGTTTATCTTTAATCTCTGATCGCTATGGTGTAAAGATTGGCATCTAAACAAATCTGCGTACTATTCATCTCATTTAAAAAGCGATGTTTCACTCTTTAAATTTTTCTTATTAATAATTTAAAATACGTTAAAATCGCAAATAAAATATTCATTACTTATACAAAAAACCGTTGGTGATACAGAATCAATAGCAAGAATATTTCCTAGAAAATAAATAAATCATTTTCATTGAATATTGAAGGAAAAAACCTCTAACCTTGTTGTGTAATAGCTAAACTAGCAACAATATCAATATAACGAATAGAAATTTTCCTAATAAAATGTCTATTTTTTGTAAATATTTGCATTCTACTTCTTTCGTTTCCTCCATCATAAATAACAAATATTCCCTCACTTGTAATAAACAGCAACTTTTTTTGGATACCATAATTGTCCTTCTTCTTTTTTCGGCATACCAAATTGATATTTATATTGACCATTTTTATCAAAGATTTGTATTTGATGATTATTTTTATTCGCAACAATTGCTTCTTCATGAATACCAAGACAAAAACCATGTGGAACATTAAATTGACATTCTTGTGGTCCTCCTAATGAACCAAATTTTGCTCGAACTTGCATTGATTGTTCCATACGACGTATTAATGATGCTTGAAAAAGACCATTTAAATTAATATCAATTGTTGAACTTTGTGTTACACCTGAAAATGATGTTGTTGACCGATTATGATTACCATTATTTGATCCACCACTATTTGTACTTGAATATGTTACTAATAATGATGGAGGAGAATATTGAACTAGATTTTTTTTAGTAAATTTTTATTTTTTGTTATTTATTATTAAGATTTACGGTCTGGTGATGATCATTGTCCAAATGGTGGTACTGATGTTTGACGTATCAAGATTGTATATGCTAACAAAAAAAAAATATTTTTCTCTTAAAAAATAAAATAAACGATTTTCAAATTGTGGTTGTTGTTGATTTATTTGAAGTATTTGTTCTAAATTTCTTTGAACATTTGGATGAACAGTTGATAATGAATCAACAAATATTGATTGAAGTGCATGAAGATTCTCAACAACTGGTTCATTTTCATATGTTGATTAATTTACAAAATAATCTTCACGATTTGTACCTGATGGTGAGACACCATTTGATGAAATTGTTCCATGTGATGATACTTGATCAACATCAATACTACCTACACCTGATGATGATGATACAGAATCATCATTTGTTAATCATAATAATGATCCTCTCTACAATAGAACAATAAGTTTAAATTTTATCGAAAATTTATTCGGGATTTGTACTCGTTGACCTATCACCTTGACATTCAGATTTTATCAATAGAGTATCAACACACAAATGTTTAGAATTTAATCTTTTAATGATGTTTAATGTCGGCACTGTGACTACTTTTGATTAGTACTGAATATTTCAATTATGCAAGTTTACAGTGTCTCATCCAATTTTTTTCGTATCATGATTACTTCAATTTTGTTTGAAAGCCACATATTTACAAATAGATGAATTCCTACTGAACAATTTATTTTTTAAAGTTTGAAATGTCGTTTATTTTTGAGTTTAAAACGATATCTTATTGACCAAACCAAAAAAATGACTTTAAAACATCACATAAGTTTAGTATTTTAACAAAGATATTTGAAATATAAACGAGACTGATTTCTAACTTTTTATATTGGTTCAATAAAAATTTAAGACGATTAACTGTGTGATTTGAAAAATGCTATAAGAATAAATTGAAAATGAAAATCTACACTTTTACGCTAATCCAATTTTCCATCAAAACAGCAATCTCTATTTCTAAGAAATTGATTTATTGTTCAGATATAGAGTGAGATACTGTTTTATTGGTAGTTATGAAAATGCATGATAATTAAAATATAAGTCTCATTTGATCAAACAAAGTACGTTTATAATATATTTAAATCACTGAAAATCACCAAAAAAATGATTAGAAAATAATAAAAATCAGATTTTTTTATCTTTTCATGAATATCTTATCTGTAAATGAAAAATTGAAACATTTCTGGTAACTACTGTTAGATTAATGATTTATAAATCTTACTTTTTCATATTTTACTATTGTTCAGAGTATTAAATGTGCCGTAAATTTTAAAAACTGAGTTTGATGTAATTTTGATTAGATAATTGTTAAGAGAATTCTAAAAATTGTAACTCATAACAAAATATCGATTTCCAACAAAAACAAAAATACTCATACTCAATTCGTGGCATAAATAATAAAAAGCCATATCTTGGTCGTATATGTATAGTCTTTGGAGAAATTATTTCGTAACAGACTAGAATTTGACGTGGAGACACTTGGATATAGACAGAACTAATTTTTAAAACAGCAGTAGCATCAAGTAGAAGAATAAATGATAGATCGGATTAGGTTTGTGTAGAAATTTCTTAATTTAATTTGAATCTTACTATTTAATCAATCATATCCACTGCGATCTTGAGAAAGTCATTTGGCTTCAGTGATGACAGGAATCGATAGATGAGAAGAATATACACATCTCTCGCCTACTTACGAATTGACTCTTTTTATAACAATTATTTCTCTGCACTCCAATATGCATTGTTTCTTCTATGCATGTAAAATCGTGTTGAAATAAAAAAATACGTAGAAATATTACCTCTATTCTTTCAAGTTATAAAACTGATCAATCAATTATACAATTCCTTTTTCTAATTTATATTTTATTTTAGTTAGTTTTCATATTATTTACAAAACAATAATCATTATTCGAGATGAGGAAAGTAATTTTTATAATATTCAGGTAATTGTATAAAATAATACAAGGAAAGTTTTTTTATTTTTGAACAGTTGCCTCGTGTTGCATCTCTTGTGAAACTATGTGTTACACGTTGCAATCGATCATAATCAATTGACAATCGAATATAATTTGATAGGCATGTTTTTGTGTCAAATAAAAATTGTTCAGCATAATCATCATGAACACGTACAAGTTTAAGTTTCGTCAGATGAGAATATTTAATAATTGAAAATTTTCGGTTGTCACTATTTGACTCTTGTTCTTGTTTGAATTGTTGTGGTTCTGAATTAAATATAGTTAATTCTTTCAGAAAAGGAAATGATTGAGAAATTTGAATAAAAAATTCATGTTCAAAAGGACGTTCATCAAATAATGTTATTTTTCGAACACTATTGAATAATCCCCCTGAAAAATTGTTCGTTATATTATCATAATCCGTTAATGTATATGGACATGAGTAAATATGACATTGACCATATCCTTCTTTTGGAAAATAATCAACACAAGTAATAACTCGATGGTCTTTGAAACTTGTAAATGTAAGCTGAATATCTTCATTTAGTGGTAAATATATTAACTCGGTAAGCTCACCCATTGATCGAATATTGAATATGAACTGATTCAAGTGAGGCATATAACTTATAATATTGTTATTTAAATTATTTCCATCGATAAATGTTTCGTGGCAATAGCTCACAAAATATAAAGCTAATTTTTCCAGATTAATCATTCGCTGTAAATGTGTCACAATTACTTCCTCATAAAGAAATGTATCACTAATACAAGTTAAAGAAAAATTTTTTAGATTTGGTAATCTTTCCTAAAGTGAAAAGAATCATATGATTATTTGATAAAGAAATTAATATTGATCTTTGAAAAAAATGGTCTCATTTAACAATAAATATTTTTGTTTTTCGAAAAGTAATTTACCTTGCTGATATTTGTTCTCTGCAAAGGAAGAATATGAAAGGTAGTCACAATCAATGTCTGTAGTTGATTCAAACGACCATCGAGTAGAAAAAGACATTCATCGAAACGATACATAGTCATATGTAATTCTACTAGAGTAGATGAAGAAAATATTGGAGATTGTATACCGAATGATATATATCCACATCCTGGAGGTACTGATGTATAAAATTTGAAATGACGAAGTTTATCACACATAATCAACATATTCATAAAAATATTTCCTGGTCGATTGATTTCCGAATGGTTTAGTAACACATCTTCTTTCCCATTAATACTCAGTATCACAATTTGATTTTGAAAGATGTTAATTAGAGGTGATTTGTCTAAATATAAATATAAAACATATTATTTCTCTTTAATAAATCATTCTTGTTTTTTCCTTTTCGAACAACTCTTACATATGTTATATATTCTCATTCTGTATCATTTATAATATTTCTGATTGAAAGAATAAATCTATCAACACTCTTTCTTCGCCAATCTTGTTTTGTCAAAGTTTATTGTATAAAGAGCACAGATATTTTTCATCCGATGCACAAATTTATTTTTAATGTTATTCAGCAGTTTTTAGTAAAAGTTAAATAGTTAGTTCCACAATATTCTCTTTCCATTATACAAGTTAAATGACGAAGAATTGTTAGTTAGACATAAAACTATGCTACTCTTTCTTCCTTAAGATCATTTCTGCTTTTCTATTTCAATTTTCAACATTATTAATTCTAAGCATCATTTATGTGAACGATTACTTGTCGTCGTAAAAAGTAAACATTCATATTGATTATCATTCTCTTATCTAACTGCACTATATGATCATAATCTATTTTACAGATAGCAATGAAAATAATGAGCCATGTTCACAATTCACTTATAAGTCACCCGACAGCAAAAATAGTACATAGAGAGAGACATATGTTGCTAAAAATGGCTTCTCTCTTTTCATCTTCTTTTTCCAAGAAGCTGCTCGTCATCGACAAGTCATATCGCTCATTGCTTTCATCTTTTATTTTCTCCGCCTTCATCAACGTAAGTTATCTATTCTATTGCAGAATATATATACTATATGAACGTCCTAAAATCACAATCATATATAGAAGAAAACAAATCGAACATAAGATATTTTTCCAGTGAAATATAACATAATAGAAAAAACAATCTGATCATTTTTTTTCTTAAATTCTTTTTTTGTTTGTTAAGAGTACATGTATATTTTTCAATAGAGTTTCTGTAAAGTAATATGATAAGATTATTATTATGTTATATTTTACTGGAAAAATATCTTATGTTCGATTTGTTTTCTATATATGATTGTGATTTTAGGACGTTCATATAGTATATATATTCTGCAATAGAATAGATAACTTATGTTGATGAAGGGAGAGAAAAATCACAGAAAATAAAAGATGAAAGGAATGAAGCGATATGACTTGTCGATGACGAGCAGCTTCTTGGAAAAAGAGAAGGTGACGAAAAGAGAGAAGTCGTTTTTAGCAACATATATCTCCCTCTATGTACTATTTTTGCTGTCGGGTGACTTATAAGTGAATTGCGAACATGACTCATTCGATATAAGAAGCTTTAAATGATATTTTGAAATATTTCATTTTCTATGAATACAAATCCATAAGATATTTTATTGGTCACATTTTAAATGCCACATATGTTAATGAATATATGAGGAAAATATGTTCATTTTATGTCAAACAAATATATACTACGTAATTTTTAATGTCTATCCACGACTAAATAATTAAAATGGTTATAACAATCAAATAACTTACCAGTAAATAAGTGCATATCAGTTTCTTTATTCATAATAAAAATATCCAACTGACATAAATTAGAATAGTTGTTAGCAGCAAGAAGAATACGTTCCATAGATAATGTTTCAAGTTTGAGCCATTTAATATTGTCATGAATTTTTGGTAATATTCGTAAACAAAATCGATCGAGTACTATATTAGGGAGTGAAGATGTAAGTTCCATCGATGAGCGTTGTTTCATTAATGTTATTTGAGTAGTGAAAATGGAATCAGATACAATCTGATTGAATCGCATGTTAACATCCATTAAAGAATAAAGTATTTCGACATTTTCCAATTTCTTGAAAATCATTAAAAATATCTCATCAGGTAAGTCAAATAATTCAACACGTAAACATTCCATATTTATCTTTACATTGAATTGTTTCTTAATTTATATTTCATCCATTCTCATTTCTTCTGTTTGATCTTACCCGTCAAATAGAACAATGATATTCTTCTCTTCAGTCGAAATTGATTATGAATAAATGAGTAACACTCTTATTCTCTTTCTCTTTCGTTCTTATTATCCATACATACAATTAGAAACATAAAGAGTAGCTGGAAATTTTTCTCTCGGTCAAATTTTTCCTCCACTATGCTTTTCTACCTGGTTAATTGTTTTTACAAGCAGTTTTCAATCTTTCGCGGAATTGAATTGACTGTACAAAAGTGAAATACTTTTCTTCAATTTTTTGAAGATGATTAGTTATTTTTTCTCACACAAAGAGAACTCTCTGGATATTACAAAGACAACTATCAGTTGTCTCGTTAACAGACATGATCTACTCAATAGTTCAGAAAAACTGAGCATGATAGTGTCCTGGGGGAACGACTTTTTTTCCCCTAATTTTTCCATTCCTTTCCCAAGAGAATGGGAATGAGAATTCCCATTTAGACTTTGGGAATGGAAATGAAGTTAAAAAACTGATGTTTCCTAAATTTGTTCTATCTTATTTTAATAAAATAAGAATATTTCTATATAATAGCTGTTCGTTTTTGATAACTATTTTTATTCATATACCATTAACAGGAAAATAACAAATTTCTATCAACAAAAAATAGACAATTTGATTTATTCTTAACTAAATCGTAATCCAATCATTACAACTATTATTTTGTTTTTCATCATCATTATCTTCGAAAGTGATATTGTCAAGATCATTTTATGAGACATCATCATTGCCATCTCCATCTTCTCAATGCTTTTCCTTTTTTTATTAGTGTGGTTGATGTGTTTCCATTTTTTCGTTTTTTTCTTTGTTCAAGTGATGGTGAAAATAATTCTATTGACGCTGTTAAAGGATCTGATAAAAAAATCATTAGATTTTTCCCATTCTGGAATCAGTATAAAATGAAAGTGCTTTGAGAGTAACAAACGATTCCGATGTTAGTGTGTCGAGGTCTGCTCCTTGTTATAGGAGTTATTCAGTGCCAACTGACTGAGAACCAGTAGATTAAGTGGTAGTTAGAGCTCTGCAAGTTGTAGATAATCTGCCCTGCCCGCCCTGCCCTGTTAGGGCAGGACAGGGCCGGTTACAACATTTTTTACAGAGCAGGTTGCAGGGTACGCATGTCGTAACCTGTCAACATGCGATAAATTTTGTACATTAGATATTGTCGATATCTTTTATAAAATTATACAGAAAGAAAAGAATAAAAGTAAACAGAAAACCAAATTAGATTGCTATTGCAGATATCCAACAGAAAAATATGTATCGCTAGTCTATTTTTTATACATATAACTATTGAAATATATGTTTAGTATTTTAAATTTTATCTTATTATTGTCTCTATTATTATCATCAACATAATCAATTAATCTTTTACATATATTTATCGAGATTAGTCGGATTTTCCTACTTTTGAAGTATCATTCATGTCAAATTCAAAAAAAAAGATGTGGAAAGAAAAAAGGAGGTGGTAGAAAAGTTGAAAAATGGTGCATTTCCAGCTAAAGAGGGACCACCTTCATCACATGGTTCGTTTTGGGAACACCTATAACGTATTAAATGTTCCAGTAATGAATATCAACCTTTTATGCAATGAGATATTATCATATTCAATATCTAATGGAACTTCTACCATTAGTTATTATGTTAAAAATTGTCTTGATAAATCAAATCTAGATTTTACTCTAATTTTAAACATTGCAGGGCAGGGAAGGTTAAAGGTTATTGAGATAAATCTCAGGACAGGGCAGGGCAGAATATGCGAAAAAATTCACAGGGCAGGACAGGGTCAGGTTGCCGAAATATCAGCAGGGCAGGCTACAGATTGTCAAAACTGCTTAACCTGCAGCCCTCTACAGACAGTTATTCTGCTTTGAAAGAATAATTGGATACACTAATATCAGAAATCCTATGATAATAGTCATATACAGTGACGGCACCGCTGTATCGCTTTACTAAGCCATAATGACCAATGATTTTTGTTTTTTCTAATATTTTAGGATGATTTGACAGCTCTAGTAAATAGCCATCAATTGTTACAGAAACTACCGTCGTTAACTAGCTCTATACCCATAATCACATATACACATGCTGGGAATCCTGCGAGAATGATCATATTATAGAAGAAATGTTCATGGCGCTGCGGCAGTGGCAGATTTTTTCAAAAGCAATCGTGACGCAGCAGCAGCGTGGAAAGAAGTTTTATAATGTCGTCGTGACGGCGGCAGCTTTTTTCATACATCTAAAACTCAAAGAACTGTTTCGAGTTCTCGACTATGCAACAAAATATTCAACTATTCGAATATTCAACTATCTTGCGGCTGAGAGTGAGGGCAAAACCTCATGAGCACACCACACAACGCAGCGTCAGGGTGAGAGCAGAAATCTCGAAGAGTTGAAAGGGCAAATACTGTAATACTATCAAATTTGAATAGCTGAATACTTGAATAGTTGAATAATTAAGTAGTTGAAAACTCGAAAGAAAAATTTTCGAGTCGAGTCGAGTGTTCGATTTCTGCATTACTGTAATTTTGGAAGATTCTTGTTTACAGAGACAAGTAAATCAAAAAAAAGATTGACGTTCTGGCAAAAGCATTTATTTGCCAATAAAATAATTGTTTCTGTCAATTATCACATGTCATAGCGTACAATACTTTAGATGAAAATATATTCTTTCGATTCTGTTGTCAGGTGTTATATAATTAAGTCAAGAACATAGTAAACAAATCGAAATTCGATAATAAAGATTTATGAGCAGAATCGTTTGGACTTTCTCATTCCGACAGAACATTATTGGTAAGATTCGAAAAATAGATATCTATTTATAGGCAGAAAACTTTGGATATTGGTGTCAAAAATGAAATTTTGAAAACTCTGTTTAATATTGCAAAAAAGACAATAATTTTGTCTAATTCATTCTTTGGTACTTGTTGAATCTGAAAAAATAAAACTGAAAAGTGAACTTTGCGATAATAAATAATGACTATTATCATAGGAGAAATTGATTCATAAGAAATTTTATTAGAAACAAATTTCAAAAACAAGTATTGATTGACAATAAACAAATAGGAAAAACCAAGAGTGAATTTTTATTGCTTCCAAAGAATGAAAATCCGTCAAACTGTTATTTTCTAACCGATTACCAAGTAAAATAGTTATGATCTTCTTTTAAACACTATTGTTACATTTCAACATTGTTTATTGAAAGAGAATCTTTTCGTTTGATACTTTCAACAGACGATCGTATGTTTGAAGGAAATCTGAACATTTTTATTTACAAATACAACAACAGAAAGAGAAAGAATAGTGTAATACTACAAGTGAAAATAAGTGAAGAAGTAGAGATAGGAGCTAAGAGCACATATGATATCCCACTATATTTTGTACAGCGATGCGGAATATCAGTCGACAGCATTACACATACTCGAAGGATTCGTAGACGCTTTGTTGGCTTTTTCACTCAAGGTTATTTGACATGATTCCAACTTCTAGCTAAACATTTATGGAACCAAGAATTGTCGCTTATCTCCTAGAGGTATATTATGTGTATCTTTTTCCGAAAAACACTCAGTCATCTGTATCGATATACTACTGATAGATTTGCTAGTGATTTCGCGTACATCTATGTAAATTAATTAGGATGTTGTTTTGTAGGAAAATACTCTATCTGTCTGTTTTAGTTATCGAAATCTATAAAGTAGTAAATTAATTCGTATGTCTATAAATATAGTTTTCTTACTTTGATGATGTGAATAAGTTCATAATGGTGAATAGATGACAATTGAACTTTGTTAAATAAAACCTGTAAATGTGTCTTTCATTATCGACATTGAGTAGTTCTGATACATCATAATTTTTATTCTGTGTTTTTCAATAAAAAGTAACAAATATATTATATTCGAATAAAACTTTTTAGAAAATCATTTATGTTTCCCGAAATCAAATAAATCTTTTTAATTCAGATGGAAGAAAAAGCAAAGATTTTCCTCATGAAATAAATAATTGAAAATAAGAGTACTTAAAAACTTTAAACAATAAATGGAACTAAATTTTTAAAACATTATTCGTATGACGTAATGTTTTCATGCAAAATGGTATTCTTATCGAATAATAGCCCTAATTAATTGTTTATCTTTGTTATTATTCGCTGTGAAAATAAACTTGACAATTTATTTTCTATTCCATTTGTTTTTGTTGAAATCGATCTAATAGAAGCTAGAAATAAATCTTCTTGTTCAATTTCACCATAATAATTGATGTGAAACTGAAAATAATTTGCACTATTTTGTACACGTTATTTTCTATATAAAATCGATTAACTCACACGATCAAAAAATTCTGCGTCATAAGTATGCGATACACATAGAGATGCTTTTCATTAATATTGAACATATTGGTCTGATGGGTTATCATCTAAATTTACTTCAGGAAAAAATAAAGATGATAATGATGAATATTTTTCTGAATTGGTTAAAATTAATTGATTATTTGTATTCGAATTTACTTTATCTAGTTCATGTTCATACAATCATGAGATATGTTGCAATATATGTTTTTTCTTTTTAATAAAAGACTTCTTGTTATAGGTTATTGTGCATAAAAATAGTGAATGTGCATATCAAGAGAGAAACCAACTGGCTATCCAATAGGTATTTCGACGTGTCAATTTTGGCTTCCGTTGGGCATCGAAATTTCAAATCGATCCTCGGATTGCAATTTTCCGATGGGTCGAGGGCTCGATGATAGGTTGTTTTTACTATCAGTTTTCAACCGCTCGAATGGTCGTTTCCGATGGATCGGAATTTAATCGAAAAAAAAAGAATTTTTGTCTTCGAGATGTCTCAATTGCGAGTTGTCCAAATCCATCGAATATAAATTTCGAGCCGTCGAAACCCATGGAATATATGCGGAGAAGTAGATTTGAACATGAGTACTTACGATTCACTTTCGTCGAACAGTTGATCTAAATATGAACTATTATTCTCATATCAAAACGATCTTTTTAATTCATAAGAAGATAGTACTTATTATTCATTTTCATGCTTTCTAACTTTTGATTTTATTTTTTGAAAACTGAAAATAATATTTTTTTTGTCCAGAGAGAAAAATTTTTTTAAACATTAGAAATAATATTTTTTATTCAAACAAAAAAGATTATTTTTTGAACAATAAAAATAATGTTTTTTGTCGAGAAAAATTTTTTATCATTAAAAAAAATTCATCAAGATAGAAAAACTTTTTATATCTCTATAAGTGACACAAGAATTTTTTAAATTTAAGATTCCGTATAAATTATTTATTGAATAAATATGACGTGCAATATGTGATAACCAACCGATTTGCACGGAGAAGCATAAGGTCAATATTTAGTAATTTTTTTTAAATTCACAACGTGAAAATTCATTATTATTATGTCTTAGTCAATAACGCAGGTGAATTTTAGTTTTAGTTTCAATCGGTGGACGATAAATTTTGACCAGAAAATTCTGAAATTAACGTGAATTATGAAGCAAACTTGGATAACTCTACTAATATTATTCAATAAAAATAAAGAATATTTTAAAACCGGATTTTGAAGAAGTTTCACATGATCAAGATTATAGGCTTATCTGTCAAAACTGTTATTATGATCGGTTTGACTCTTTTGAAGCACTCAAAATGATCCTTTCAATATGTTTGTTTTAATTGAATGATTGAAATATGTTAGAAGAGGAATCAGTAGTATTATTTCGATAGGTGATTTCTCTCGGAGTACTCGAAATTTCGATCCATACCGAGGTGTCGAAATATCTACGACGAGTCGACAATGAGTCGTCGATAGAACACTGTATCCGAGTGCTCGAAATTTGATGGGTGTCGAGGGATTGAAATTGAAACAGAACGAACAAAATAGATGTGTGAAATTTCCGACCGCTCCTCGCACCCATCGTATGCTTTTATTCGCCTGCTTAAGAAAAATGTTCTTCTCTCTTTAGTTCACAATATACAATAGTATATTTCGTAATAATAGATATGCATAGAATAATGATCAAAGAGAAGGAGAATAACTCGATAGACACGTTCAGTGAGACATAGATAACCATTTGCTCAATATCCTTCTATGATATACTATATTATCAATATGTATTTTATCAGAAACTTTCTAACCAAATTTTGTTCATTAACAAGTTTTATTCTGAACAATTTTTTAGAAATTCAAGAATCGTAGACCTTAGTTACAAATGAAACGAAATTCCTCATGAATACAATCTAAAGATAACCTAAATATGCATCACTAAATGTGTACAAATATGACTGACGAAACCTATACAACGAAGACTGAAAGAAGAGCAAGATTCAATAGAACAGGTTTATAATAAATAGTGAATGATCCAAGCAAATTTTTATTTGTATTTTGTGAGAAATATAACTGCTGTTAGTAGAGTCATATCATACAGCTTGTCGTGTTTTAAGAAAGAACAAACCAATGTCAACCTTCGTAGATCGTAAAAAACAATATATATGCTGAAACATTAGCCGAGTAAACGGCCAAAACATATTTATGTACTCAATCGTCTAATGCACCCAAACTAAAGACACATGAAATGTACTAAACATTTTAAGTTTTTACGAGATGAGTTTAACTTTTGAACGACTTATTTCTATCACTTAAACAGATATATTCCTGCTGGAAAAAGATAGTTTTGCCTTGTATTTCAAATTTATTGTCACTATAAAGACATATTTTTTAAAAACCAATTAATATTCTGAAAGCCCGTAGAGTTTTCTATCACTCTATATCATTAGCTTTCAATTCATACCTACTCATTACTAAAAAAATTTGAATATAATGAAAGCACCCTCATGTCCACATTCCCACAGACTTGATTTTTTCGCTGTCATCAAAAATAGTTTTTAAAATTTTTCATCACTATAGAATCACGTTTTCTAAAAAGCCATTAGAGATTCCGATAGAGCGTAAAATTCTCTATCTCTCTGTATATTTATCTTTTTTCTTGCATTAATATGCTGAAAAGAATTTTGAGTACAATGAACGTACTTTGAATCGACAAATAGCAAAAATCTGTATTTTTTTCGCTACTTAAATTCAAGACACTGCATTAATACATAAGGTGATAGAGAATTTGAAGCGCTATCAGAATATACAATCACTTTTCTCAAAAGGTGATTCCATAGTGACGAAAAGTTTAAAAAACTGGTTGAGGAGGCAAAATCGTATCTATGGGCATCTGAACATAAAGATGCTTTCGTTGTCCTCAATTTATTTTGCTAATGAATAAGTCGAAACTAAAACCTATTTATACAGGGTGATATAAAACTCTCCGGGCTTTCAGAATATGTAATTGGTTTTTAAAAAATATATCTTTATCGTGACAATAAATTCGAAATACAAGGCAAAACTATTTTTTTGCCGGGGGACATATTCCTGGTATTACACTCAAATAACTAAACACAGATGCGCATAGCGACACTGTCGTGGTTGTTTTTTTTTTAAGAAAAAATTTTAAAAACTCATGAACTTGTTCAGAATGTCAGCGTCCATATATGCAATATTGTAAGATTTTACAGATCTGATCACTAAGAGTAGTAGTTCTAGTTCAAACGCATCACGGTCTTGAAAATTGAAACATTCTTTTGAATACTATCGCAGCGTCAACAAGTTTTTTTTTTATAGAGCATCACGGTAGCTTTCCTTTACAGCTGGTCAGGCTGGGGTGATGATAGATTTTCGACGACCATCAAGATCTATGCAACTGACAGACATCACATAGTGTACAAAATTTTATGAGAAAACTCAATTAAGAAATAAAGAACAAAATAGCTAAATGTGTATCGAAATAACTTGATTCAATAGAATAAAATTTATTTATGATATAATAAGTATTTTCCAACACACAAGCTAATATGAATTCGGTTTCTAAAGAAATACCTCTGATGTTGTATTTCTATTATCCAAAAGTTCGAGTTGATGAGGTTTAGAAATATGCGATAGATAAATCATAATAGTTTAAGTGAATTAAAAAGTGGTTTTTGGTATTTATTGGGGTTTGAAGCATCCATCTTATTAAATTATAGAACTTGTAGAAGATCATAATTCATCGATTTATTCCAAGATTGAATCGAATTGATGTGCATTAATCAGCTTCAAAATGAAATTACCTAGCTTTAAAATGTTTTGTCGAAACACTCTTTTTTATTTCTTTTTTTTTTTTGCTCGCGAAAATATTAGTCAGATATTCAGATAAAAATTAGTCAAAGATTTTTACCTTGAAAACATATGAACGAATACGTAGACAGTAGTGATATAATTGGTTTTTTTATTTTTCATTAATCACTATTATTATTCTTGTTGTAAATAGAGACAAAGAAAGAGAAAAGCATCATCTGATATGTAGTATAACATGAACGTTTCATTCATTTAATCGATTCATCACTTTCATATGAAGTGAACCTGTCTCTTTGAGTTCATATATATTTAAATATTTTAATCCATTATTTGATTTTTACTTTGCTTTTTTCAGATGTCGAATAATCAAGATTCTTTCTTTGGTGCTTTTAAAAGCTATCAACAACAAATGAATGATGAGTCCGACATGTTGAAATTCATGGTAATGTGGTAGATCAAATATCAAAAATTCAGCTTATCTGAAGACAAAGTAGAAATAGCATGCTTCTTTAAATATAGCTTATTTATTCTTGAAATTAGAATCGTGATGTTGTACATTTTTGGAAAACAATCAAGTCGATGGAATTATTTACAAACGACAAAAATAATGTGCTTCAATTGATATTAAATCCTCAAAAGGATAAGATGATCGTGTTCTTCGAGGTACGTCGATATTTTCAGAATCATTTTTTACTCAAAGTTAATATTGAGTTTTTTAGACTACAGGCCCGAATGGACGATCTAAACAAGCAAGCATACCATTCAACAAACATATTAATTATGAAAAACGCTATTTTTTTCACTGTTTTGGCTTTAGAAAAATCTTCTTTTTTTTATGTTTAGCGAAATAATTGGCGTAATGCAGGTATTCGACAAATTCAACGAATTGTTAAAAGTCTTGCAATTGATTGAATGATTAAAGATTAATGTTTATGATGCAGTAATTATGGTGATCAATCATGTTTATTATTTTTTGTTCGTAAACATTCCTATTCAACTCTTTTTTTTTTGTTGATCTAAACATTTGTTTTCTTTCATCCTGAACACTGTTCTTTAGATTTTTTTTCGTTTATCTAAAGCTTTTTTGTATTCTGAAAGTGTTCATTCAGGTCTTTTTTTATATGAAAACTTGTTTTTCTTCATTTTGAATACTGTTATTCAGATCTTTTTGTCTTTCATCCAAAGGTGTCGTTTTGCATTCTGAAAACTCTTAGTCAGATTTTTTTAATATAAAGATTGTTGTTTTTTTGATCACATAAACATTCTCATTCTAGTCCATTTTTTGTTGATTTGAAGGTTATGTTTTTGTTTATGTAAACGTTGTCATTCGTTACGTTATATTGAAAACTGCAGACACAAATATATGCATGAATCAGATATCGAAATCTCTTTATTGTTCCAGAGATATTTGTCTTTGGAATAGGATTCTTGTAAAAAAATTTATAGAATGGTTTTTTTGTGAAAATATACAATTGAACCAGGCGTTCTTTAGTTTTCCTTTTTGTTCATTAAATGAAAAAATTCGATCGATTGGCTTAAAACTATTCCATGAAAAAATTCGAAGAGAATGGAATAGTGAAACCACTTCATTTAATTTATTTCTTTATTTCTATTCAATGGAAACAAATGACTCATTTGAATTTGAATACAATGTGCGCTTTGAATTCACATATCATCAATGAACTTCTCTTAATATGAGAAAATTATTCATTAAAATATGGATCAAGTAAGTTCATGAAAAAACTAGTGGCGTCTCAATGGTATTTACAGATTTCAATGTGATGGTTTTATCGTAACATTAACCAAAAATAATCATCATGCACTTGTTTTAAATAGCCTTTATTTAACATAAATTGTCATATTTGTTTTTTGTTGTTGAAAGTGAATAGTCGTGTGAGAAATGAGCTCAAGAGGCTGGCCGCTGTGATATTGATATAAAATCTAATTAATCTATCTATGCGTTTGTTTTTGATGTTCTTTTTTTTCTTTGAGAATCAGGTAGTCAAAGATTATAATTGATTTTGAAGAAAAACTAGTGCGACCATTCTTTTTCTTTTTTGTTTTTTATTTTCTAGGTATGTTCTTTCTGTTGATGTGTTAATTCTGGTTAAGGAATCTCGCTCAATCTTTACCCATTTATTCCATATTTTCTATTTTTTTTTTCTAAAAGCATTTTTTGTTTTGCATCAAGATTGGCAGATATTAAATTAATTTTCTCTTATATATCGAAGAGCAAATGCGTTAGCCTCTTCCAACACCTTTTTTTTGGGGTTTTTTCCGTTTCGAGTTTTGTAATATGAGAGTGATTAGCTCGTTTTTTTTTCGATGTTCTCTTTATCTTATTTTCCTATTCTGTTTTTTTTCTCTTGTATTCGTTTTTTTCTTCTTATGCTCTTGCTCTTGCTTGCGCTATTCATTTAAATACATATTAACACTTTACTCAAGATGACAATGGAATTAAATTTAGAATTTAAATTAAATTCTTTTTAAAAGTAGATTGATCCTTAAATATGTAAGAAAAATCTATTTATATTTAATGAAATGATGAACTATCTAACTGTGA
>CAJNOL010000586.1:0-52297 GCA_905250125.1 Rotaria sordida | reverse complement strand
CTGGTCACCAGATTCATCATAGAACTCTTGTTATTATGTTTAGCTAATTCGAACTGAACAATTCCAATAGATATGACTTGGAAAGTGTTATTTTTGGTAATGCGATCTTGAAAGAGAAAAAGAACGGTATTGACCTACAGGATGTATAATATATTTCATGAGAAAAAAATCCCCAAATGGGGATTTTTTGGGATGCATTTGTGGTGACCAGTGTGGGACAAATGATAAGCATCGAATGATCATGCTAAAAAATTTTATTCTAGTTGATACAGCGTAGTACAAGAACCAAGATGCTGCTGAATTACAGTATATATATAGTGTATCTTATGAAAAATATCCCCAAATCAAAAATTCCTCAAAACTAAAATCCCCATTTGGTGACCAGAATTTATATCAATTGCTATTTTTTCCCCAAATGGGGATATGATTTGGGGGTTAATTCAGGGAACCACAATTTGGGGCAAATGATAGTCATTCGATATTAGATATATTCATCACGGTCTCTGAAGAATAGAATGGTTTTAAACTGGTTCTCAGCGAGGACACTCAAATATGTTCCCTCGTTAGTTGAAGTTGTAATGTAACAAATCTTGATAGCACAACATTTCTAAGAAATAAAATAACGATAAACAGTTATCTATGGCTGCTTATTGTTGTTAATCGTTTCGTGCCCTATGGAGACCATGTAATAAAAATTTGGTTCTCTTCAACTATGAGACATTTAGAATTAAAGTCTATCTGAAAGGTTAGATGGATAGGCGAACAATATGTTCAGTCACACCTACACCCCTACAACGTAAATGTGGTGTTGATGCATTCACATAAATCATGTTGTCGTGCCTGTTTTGTTGCAAATTTCAAAAGTTTTTTCAAATAAAAAACGAATACCGAATATATTACGTATTTAATATATTGGTGTTTGATGTGTTTGCTTCAAATTTTTCCTATGTATATTAGCAGCCATAAGATTGATGTTATTGAGCGAATTGTCCTCCCAAACTGTCAGATTTAGCCAAAAGCAAGAAAGGGTTAATTTAATCTATATTAATTACATTTTATCTTATTATATTATGATGATTGATAGGCACTTTTTTTTTCTTTCTTTTACGCCACAAGCTAAAACAACCACTTATGTGTTTTTAATAAAAGTGAAAGTCAATTATTTATCATAGATTACTTAAGTACTCTATTTGATTTTATACATTAAAACTTATAAGATTTCAATCATATAATGAATTTTTAAGAACGACATTTTTACATTCTCACCAGTATTGATCATTATTAAATAAACAGTATATGACCATGTTTTGATATTTCTTATTCTATTTGCTGCAATATTTAAATTTATTTTGTTTAGTACATCAAATATATATGTATAATAAAAATATCTTTTAGTTTATATGAAGTATGTGAGTGAATTTCATATTTTATTCCCGAAGGAGCTTTACTGAGAAGCGTTTTCTTTTTATTATGTCTAGATTTGCCATCATGGTCATTAAAGAAAAAGGAAAGAAGACATATGAAATCAAGGATAAAATTATTTTTTTGGATATTAAAAACTTCAAGTTTTAATCTACCATTTTGTATAGAATATTAATAAATTTTCAATCGAAATAGTTCAATTTATTAATTAAATTTGTTGTTCATGTTCTTCATTAAATTCAGCAAGATGTTTTAAAAAATTTTCAATACGTTTTGATAAAATAGCATTATTAATTCTTTGTTGATTTTGATAAAAATTTTTTATTTGTGATTGTTTAGCTGTAATAAGTGCTGTTCGTACACGTTCAATTTTAGATTTTGTCATTATTATATTCAGTTCATGATCTTTTGGATCATAATTTGGAACTTTACCAGCACGAATAGCTAATTGTAATTGTCGATAACGTTTAGCAAAAATCGGATCATTTATAATATGTTCTTCAATTATATCTGGTGTAATAAAACTTTCGATTTCTTTTCGTCGTCGAATTGATTCTTGATATTTTCGTTCAAGTTCAAGATCAAAATATTGTTTTGTTGATTCTCTTCGTTTATTTTTACGTTTTTCAGCAAGCCAATTTAAAAATTGTTGACGAGTTTCATCTTCATTTTGTAACGCAAAAACTTTTAATCTAACTGGCCATGTTATACGATGCATAGGTGGTGAAATACTTGATGTTATTATATCAGGATTATCTGTAGGTGATTCAGGTGAATGTTGAAGTAAATCTGCATTTGAAATAGCAGATGTTAAACGACCATTTGAAATTTTACTTGATGTTATACGTGAAATAGATGTTGACATTTCTTCATCATCATTTTCAATATCATCATGATAAGAAATGTGAACAGGTGCAGTATGTGATCGAGGATGTGCTGCTGCAGATTTAGCACGAGATTGATTATTTTCACGATTAGAACGAATTGAAGCCGAATGAATTTCAGGTGCACGTGAACGAACATGAGGACCAGCTGATTGAACCTAAATATTAAAAAGATTTAAGCTTTCATTTAAAATTTAAAATTCTTTTTATTTTTGTCTTATGTCTAGTAGAATTACATGTTTGATGACTTACTCGTACACCAAACCGATAGGCATCTTTCGGTTCAGTAAGATCAATCGGTTCATACGATGGTAAAAGTGCAAGACAACTATCGATAGTATATTTTTCTTGTTTTAAATCAGTTAATACATTTTCTTTTTGAGTTCGTTGTACAGCTTGTTCACGTTTATGTGTATTTTCTATTGTTGATAAAACAAGATTTCGTCGATTTGTTTCAACTCGATTTCGATAAACAAGTCTTCGATCATTATATACTTGTTGTACAATACGAAGACGAATTTTAGTCAATGTTTCTTGTTTTAGCGATGAACCAGCTGTAGCAGCAATTTTTCGTTGACCAAATATAAGTAGATCAAATGGTGTTGACATTTTTTTTTATCAATATTTTATTTTTCAAGGGCAATAAACAAAATAAATGATGAAACTATGAAATTTTTAATATTTCAGATCAAATGTTGAGATTTATAACAACCTATTGAGTATGGCATTCTATTCACTACAGGGGGGTAAAGAGAACAAGGATGAGAGAAGGAAAAATATTTTATAATAAAAATAGGTTTTAAAAACAAAATATTTTTAATGTTATTTTTATTTTATTCTTGTTTTTTTTCTTGTACAATTGCTTCATGTTTTAAATATAAGAATCAATCATAGTGTTGATTCTTTTTCAAATTAATTTTTCTTTTACGTATTCAAGATATTTATTTCCTTTCTTATTTACAAAAAAAAAAAAGAAACTCTATTCAAGAGACACTTAAGTAGTTCAATAGTAAAAAAAACCGGGGCGGGATAAATATACGAAACAGAAAAACATTCTTCCGTTTTTTCACATGTATCTAAATGTTAATTAAATGAGAAAATCCAATAATACTAAATAATAATTTCATGTCAAAATTTTACCTTTCTATTCATAAAAAATTCGTCAACATTACGAACAGTTCTTTGATTATAATTTGAATATTTTCGAAAATCATGCATAGCCGATTGTAATTTACATGCATTTATGTCATGATGACCATTAATATGTTTGTTAATAATTTTAAGACGATTATGTTCAAGTTTATTACGTATTGTTGCATTGTATTCATTTTTTGTTAATTTAAGTTTTGTTACTAAAATCTTATCATCATAATCATTATCAATATCACTAACTTTGAAAGATTTGAGCATTTTATAGACGTTTTAACTGCAAGAAAATCAATTTAACAATGGAAATGAAATAGAAAAAAAAATGGAGATAGCAATAGAAGCAGAGAGAAGAGCGAACACAGGTAATTGTACCCGACGAATAAATGTTGGCTGCTTTAGGGTACTCGACTTAATGCCATTATATGAGCAATCACTAAATGTCACTTTAAAGAATAATGTTTTCATTGATTTGTTACGACAAATTTTTATAGAGAAGTCTACATGTAGAAGGACGAAGCAATAAGATAGAATCATAAAATTAGGAAATAAGACTTTGATCTTGGAATGTTCTTATAATGGTAAAGATTCGATAGGAAATAGTTGTTTTTTTTTTGTTTTAGAGAAATCAGTAATTGTGATTTTACGAACAATAGAAAGATTGAAAATAACTAAATATTGATGATGAAGATGATCTGTTATTCGAAAGACCAAAAATGCAGTAGGCCCGAGAAATCCGCTAGAAAATTAAACGTAAATCATCTCCTAAAAAATTCAAGCGATTTGATTACTTTTTTCATAATATACTAATGTAGTCTTTGAAGTTTTATTTAGTATAATTTGATTGAACAAAAAAAAAGTTTATAATGATTCTCAGTCCTCGTTCTAAATTGAATCTAATCTTTTCAAAGTATTCTATTAATATTAAATTTTATGATAAATTTATTGAAAAGTTTATTGAAATGAAAAGTCATTTCATTTGATTACCATTCATTTTACCGAGCCTTACAATTTTTGTTGAATTTTTCTTGTGAAATTTTTGAAAGTGTTTCAGTACATTGTTCTTTTGCAACGATATCAGTCTTACAAAATCATTATAATTATCTTTACTATAATCCACATCTAGTTCTTTCTTTTCTGTATTCGATTAGAATTTCTTTTTCATCATTGAAATTGACCTGAATTTAGTCACTAATAAGTCTGATCTTATTTTAATCTGGTTCGACCAAGATATTTATCAAAAACTAGGTGAAAAAAAGTTCAACGAACATACTATCGTATAATAAAAAACAGTTAAATCTATTGAATTATATAAGGAATATTTACCTTTATTTTTCCGATAAACTTTTGGAATACTCTGTATATATGCTATTGATTGAGAATGCTTTTTTTTCTTTATAAAGTCTTTATTTGCATTTCTATCTTATCTGATGAAAGTTCAAGTTAACCTTTTGTTCATATTCTTGATCAAATCATTAAATTTCAATCTTATTGAAATAAATACATCGTATTTTAATTGAAATAACTCGTTATATTCAATAATCAAATATGAAATACAATTTTCAAAACAAATTTGCTTGTTGCCAGTATATTTTATTAGAGAGAAAATGAATAAAACATATGCACCAAATCATATATATATATAACTCAAATAGATAATGTCAAGACATTTATTAGCGTTCACTGGTAAAGAGAAAGGAAATGCATAAGTTCTCAGTTGGAGACCATTTGATTTTTGGTATAGATAATGTTACAAAAGGTTATGTAGTATTGTAGTACGTGGACTCATGAGTCTAATGCAATGTATAAATGTTGTCTGGAAATTGAGATACCTTTGCCACTTGAAAGTTTAGCCATAACCAATGCATGTCTTCTTAGTGTAAGTAAGAATAGAGAGACTACTTTTGAGATATATATAGATGCCAATGAGCTCACTCTTGTTGTAATAAACAGAGCATGAGATGAACTGCATTTTGAGATCAAAACATCGCATAAATGATGATGTGTTGAGCTAAGAATGAGTAAACAAAACAAGCTTGAAGAGTCAAGCTTCTTCTCCTAGTGGAATCGCTGACAGACAACAAGAGTATAAAGTCTTAAGTAAGAAGTTATTTGATCGGATTAGAAAAATAACCTTCTTATGCCAATATTGTCGTCAATATCAGGTGCATTCACCATTTTCATACTCAAATAGATGACATATTCATCATCTGCACAAAAAACTAATCGGATTTGCATGTCTTCGAAAACTTTTCCGTTCATTCTCCTCAGGATCAGGAAAGAAATTGATTGAATATAAATAAAAAGACCTTTCGAACGATTTGTTTTGTTTTCCATGACTCTAAAAGAAACTAAGGGAAAAATTTTTGAAAAAAAAGTCTCAGAAAGTTTTCGAATACATGCAAATCCTATTAGGTTTTTGTGTAGATTTCGAATATGTCATCTGTTTGAGTATGAGAATGATAAATGCTCTTGATATTGACGAAAAGATTGGTCTAAAAAGGCTATTTTTCTAATGCGACCAAATGGCTTCTTACTTAAAACTTTATACTCTTGTGGCATGTCATCAACTTCATAGGAGAAAAAGTTTGACTGTCAGAACTTTTTAACTCTTCGAGATATCAGAATCTCGATGCTAACAATTGATCTGAAATAAATCGATTGTGACGGCTCAGATGCTGTGTTCATTGAAATAGGAATAAGCTCATTGGCATCTATCTACATCTCAGAAGTAGGATCTCTATTCTTAGTTCATATCAAGAAGACATATTATGGTTATGGCTAAACTTACAAATGGCAAAGATATTTCAATTTTCAGAGAACACTTATACATCAAGTTAGGAATCACAAACTCAATCACTACAATAACATATGAGTTTTCGTAACATTATCTGAAAAAAAATCGAATGGCCCAAACTGATAGTTTATACATTCCCTTCTTTTACACACGAGTAAGACAGGAACTATTTGATGCAAAATAATTCATCATTTCAATATCGCACGATGTATATTTTGGAGCATTTGGTGTGGCTCGACCAAATTGATATGTCATAAGACATTGTTGAGCCGGGTAATTATTTGAAGTGCACAAACATTCTTCAGGTATGTTTGTACAAAATTTTAATTTGGTTTTATATTCATCACATAGATATGATAATTCAAATGGATGAACAACAGAAAGTGTATGTGCTAATTCATGTGCAAGTAAACCAGCAATCGACCATGGATATTGTCGATAATTAATGAGTGAAGCACCTAAGAAAAAAAAAAAACATAGAATAATATTTTCTTGACAGAAAAGAATGATTTACCTGAAGTAGTACATATGGGCCCTTGAGAATAACCTCCTGCAACTAATAATGTTTTATTTGAAATAAGTACTCCAACAGCATAAACAGTTCCAAAACGTGATTTTTGTGTATTAGCCAAATATGTTTGAAATTTTGTTAAAATATCTGGCATAGCTATATACGAACTAGTGCCAATAGGAAATGATATTTGATCACCATTTGACCATATTTCAGTGCCTGCATTAGTTATTTTAATATTAGCATGTATCGTATATTTTGATGCAAGTGTAGCTAATTGAGTAGCATACTTTTTTGCATAGCTCAAACTGTTATTGAGGTCAGCGGATGCTTCTTTATCGAATACGAAGAAACAAGCAATTCTTTGAAGAAAAAAAAAAGAAACATTAATTTGAAATATTTAAATAAAAATTAGACACAAACTTTCGAGAAATCTTAGCGGTTGGTGTAACGTTGCTATCGAACACTAGATTTCCTACTGTTTGAATACGTCGAGTAATTGGATCATCACTATCAGCTCGTTTGACTCTATTAGAAGTTTCCGATGAAAATAGACTTTAAAAAAATAAAAATACAACATATTCGAGCAAATCAAAGAAATTTTTTGTTTTTAAGAACATTCTTACCGACTCAATGAAAATCCGTTAAGATAACCAATAGTGCAAAGTGTTAAAACGATAATGACAGTAATCATTTGGTTCAATCGAGCCATTATTAACTTTATAGACGAAGAAATAATCGTTCTATCTTTTGAAAAGGAAATGACAAATAAACAAAATTTGGCACATATATTTATTATTTAAACTTTGCCCTTTCTCCTCTCTTCTTTATTCTTACAAATCATTAAGAAAATTAATGATGTAGAAAATAATTCAATTACATAATGGTATGTAACATATGGATTTTTTATCAAGTGAAACTTTTTTCAATTAGAATATTTTCGTACTTTTAGTAGATATGATCAATGTTTATTGAAGAGGAAAAAAAAATATTATCATAGTTTTTTAAGTTCAAATCAATAAAATTATTGTGACAACATAAGTTTAGCTCGAGAATCAATATATATTAGTGAAAATGGAATAGAACGATCATTCGAACTTGGTTTAATAAAACGATCAAGTTGACGATAAAGATCAGATATTAATTTACATGTTAAAATTTGTTTCATGAAAAGTTTTTCTTTTAAATAAATTTGTAATGGAACAGTCATATTTATTGCTTGTCGATATGCATTCGATAATGTTGTAAATGTTATTTCGCATTCATGGGATTTTAACATGGAAAAAAATTCAATAAAATTTGTTTTATTTATTCGATCAGGTGATAAAAAACGAATTGGTCGATTAACTAAATTTGATGATATAAATCTTAAATTAATATCGAGATTAAGTATTTGACTAAGACGAATAAGACTTTTGATATCATTATATCTGTAGAGATAAAAATTATTTAGTTTTTTGAATGACAAATAAAAACATACTTTTGTTCACTTTGTTCATGAAATATTTTCGCAAAATTTGGAAAAACATTAGTTAACGTTAATGCATAATATGCTATTTCATATTGATATTGTTGTTCAGTTAACCAACGAATAAGTTGTTCAATAGTTTCTGTAGTATTAGATGGTGTTGTTCGTGGTAATGAAGGTTGAACATTGTCTTTTGATATTGATACATCTTGAATAGATGTATGTGGAATATAGACAAGAAGACAAACGCATATAAAGAATAACATTCGTAACATCATTCAACTTATATTCTTATCACTGTTTATCATATATAATGAAGGGACACAATTGTGAAATGACTACTGAATTTTCTTTTACTTCTTTTCTTTTTTATTCTGATTCTTATCTTCATTACCTAACTTTTACTTATATGATTCAGATAAAAACACATGATTTGCACATGATATTGCCATATTATTCTTCTGAAAATATTTTTTTCATAAGTTTTTTTTTCTCTTTCGTGTCAGATTTCGAAATTTTTTCTATTTTTATTTTTTTCTTGCAGTCAGTTAGACTCACACACATGAGAAAATTATAGTTCAATAGATTGGTTGATTTCAATAAGAAAAAAACAACAACAACAACAATGCTAATTGAAATAAAAATTCATTTCACTTAAAAGACATAATTTATTCTAATCTTAAAAAATATTTCATCGATATGTTAAATCTTAATTATAAAGATAAATTTGATCTATTCAATATTGCTAACGAAATTATAATTTCTTTCAATCAGAGTATTGTCCTGGACAGACTTCTAAATATAGAATATTTTAAAAGTAAATATAATTATCTCTTAACAAATTTAAGCGATTTGATTGCTTTTCTTTAGTAATATGATAATATGTTCTTTGAAATTTTATTTAAAATAATTTAGTTGAATCAAAAAAAGAATGTTAATAATGATTCCTATCAAGAAAAATACATGAATCCATTATTTTCAAAATATCAGAAAAACACAATATAATTATGTTTTCTTTTTATTGATAAATTGATTGAAATGAAAAGTTAATTCATTCTAAAAACGAATTCTTTTAATTGTAACTGTCATTTAACGCCACTAAAAATATATTATACATTTTCATTCGATCATGTGAATCATTTTCGTGATGTTATTAATCAAGTTGAAGTTGGTTTAGTTTCACTGAACTTATGAAATGATGACAAGCTCATGTGAATTGTTGTTGAAGAGTTATTGCAGTTTTACTTTACGGTTGATTTTTGCAACACCCTGTAGAATTATAATTCGATGCACGATTAGTCATGGAAATCTGCAAATTATGACAATAAATTGAATATTTGATTATCAATTCATTTTAAATTGCTTGAACTGTATAAGAGACATTTACATTCATTTTTTCGACGGAGTTTTGAGACGCTGAGTGCATTTATCAACCTATTAGCATATAAATGGAAACGGAAGAAAGGTTATTAAGTGCAGAAATCAGTGTAGGATTTGATTATATTATAAAATGAATTTCATATTGTCAATAATTCTTCTTTTACAAGAATTCACATATTATTATTTAAAGTTTTTTTTATTTAATCGAGAAATATTTGAAAATATTTTCTCAATGTATATCATATTGATCGATTTTTCATTTAATCGTGATACTGTTGTTACTTTTGTAACATAAGGACTTACATTGTGAACAAACATACACTTAATGATAATCTTGACAATGAAGAAAATACAAATGATAATGAAGGTGTGAATTATTTTGAATATTTATCTAAATGAAAAGATTTTTCTTCTCTCTTTAAGATCTCGTCGAAATATCAAAACGTTTGTGATTTAAGAAAAAACCTCAAACAACAGAAAAACCAAGCTCCGATGTAATTTCAGCTTTAGTATATAACAACACCAAGTAATAGAATTCTTACATTTTCAAGATCATCAATTTTCGATGATAAATACGGTAAACAAAAATCAAACGATAAATACTATTTATTATGACAAACTTTCTTTTGTTTTTTATACTTTTTAATAGAATTTGGAAGTACATCTCGACATACTCGTACTCGCTATACGAGTTCACCAGTGAAAAGTTTGTTTTTCAAAATTTGATTTATTTTCATCTGTAATCCCTTTCGAAATTAAATAGGATGAATGTGGTATTAAGAATCCATGTCAACATGGCGGTACATGTCGAACATTGGCAAGTGATCTACATTATTGTTTCTGTACAGATGAATATTATGGAAAACATTGTGAAAAAAGTAAGAAAAATTTATCTTCATTGTTTTTTTTTGTTCTCAAACTCTATGACCCATGTAGAATTTATATCGAGCAGTTCTGGTGCCAGTAGTCGATTCCATAAAGACTATTGTGCAATTTTTTCATGCCAAAATGAAGGCTAATGTGTTCCATTATGTACAACATATTTTTTGCTATTGTAAAATGCCTTATTATGGAATTAATTGTAATAAGCGTGATTATTATTGCAATGTATTTCTAAAAGAATTTTCTTTCATTTTATTTATACAGATCTATCAAAACGTGAAGAAATTGTTGATGAATCCAACTCATCCGAACAAGAATTCAACATAAATGAACATGATTTAGAAAGACATTTAAAATAAATTATAGTTTCAGAAGATATAATTGCACTTATTGAATAGATTTTCATTTTTTTTTTTATTTATGTATTTTGCACTTAAAAATGTGTCAATAAATATACGAATACGTGAAACATCAAAAGGAAGAAAAAAAAAATACTTGTTCAATCACAATAGTTTCTATAATAATTTATAATAAATATCGATATGAAAACGCACACTAAAAACCATATAGATAAATATATCACAAAAAAAAAAATAATTGATAATTTTATTCAAGGTTCTTGTATAATTGTTTCATTATCGAATGGAACATCTGGTTTCATCTCGAAATCTAATAATGGCTAAAATAGAAAAACAAAAAAGACAATAGATAAATTTTAGTTTCTTTTTCTGTAAAGAAAAAAAAACGAAAAAAGAAATTAATTCAAATAATAAATAAAAAAAGCGTTTAACATTTAGCATTTAACATTTAGTTATTTAACAAGCAAGCAATAATGAATAAAATCTACTTTATAAAAGTTGTGATGATGATGATGAAATAAAATGTGCAGATACATCGCCATTATTATCTGTACGAAGATTTACACTTGTTTCCTGGAATCATTCATGCATTCATTTATATATATATATATATATACATATGTATATGTATAAAATCCAAACTATCTATTCATTTATCATTCTATTTCTATATTTTATAAATAACTTACATCGTTCTGTATATTTGATTTAGTATTAGATTCTGTTGGATAATAATCATGTGAATTTGATGATGTAAGGTCCAAATCAATCAATTCAACTGTGGAATTATTTCTGTAATTATGATTCAATTTGGATTCATTATGATTATCGTGCGATGGTGTTACATTTTGTGATGATGTTTCATTTCGATTCTATGATTATTGGAGAGAGAGAAAGAAAATCAAAGCAGTGCATAGAATTTTCCCCATTTAAGCAAACTAATCATACTTTATTATAAATAAATTAAACTTACCGTATTACGTTGTTCTTTTGTTGTTAAAAATTTTGTAATTGGTACAAGACATGCAGGTAATGTAACAGTTAATGGAGGATAACTATGTGTTAGAAGTGGTTTCATAAATCTAAATTTATCAAATGAAATTATTTTATTAATATTATAGAAATTTACTTTTATGATTTCATAAAAATAATTGTTATCAGAAAAAAAAAATTATGTAATCTATGATAACATAAAGACATATACTAAAATATATAACAAGAATATTTCTATTATTTTCTTATCAAAGATTTAAATGTTTGGAAAGAATTACGAAATATATAGTGAAAATTTCTAAATTTATCCAAAAAATTAATTTTCTAACTAAACTTATGAATAAAAAACTGTTATCGCAATTCTTATGGTATTAAAAAATGAAACACGATGGAGTTGCTGACATTGTACAAGAGAGAGATTTTATCAATATATGTTTTGGTTTTGTGAATTATTGCTAACTGTTACTTAAAATTTAATCGTGTTTCATACTAATCCTACAGTAGACTTTGGTCTTGTCGATATGTCTATCACGGTCCTTGACAAAGGTACAGCAATAATAAAATATCTCTGACGAAGGAGAAGCATTCATCAAGACCTGTGATGAAAAAGCATTGCTAGTATGTGTATCACATTTTCGGAATAGTCTCGTTTTCTATTTGTACACTTCAATACTCTTTTTAGATTGTGTTTCACAAAAATTCAACAGCTAATATCAAGAAAAGATATGCGCAAGCAATGCGTTATGAATATTTTGTTTTGATGAATACAATAGTGGACAAAAGTCTTCCTCCTCTCGTACCAGATCTCAGCTACCATATGTAGTGAAGGTCTGAAAATTTGAGTGCACATAATCCATCAAGAATATAATATCAAAGCCACCAACTTTCCTCGACTACTTAAATATAACGAGAACTATAATGGCTGGTAATGGATAACAGTTATTTTATCTTTGAATTGTATACTTCTGACAGCAAAAAAGATTTTATGCCCCAGCGGGTTCCTCATTATTTACGGCAATCTACACTATTAATTTCATCGAAATCCATAAATTCTTGCTAGAATGTTGACCAATTAGTCATGTATCTGATAAAAGATAGTATAAAATTTAATAGACAACTTTTTCAAGTTAAAAAGCTTGTAGCAAACATAGATGCCGTCCATCATAATGCTTCTTACGTTTAAGTTATCAAGGTAACCTCATGCTTCTGATCTATATTCTTGGTGGAGTATGTGCATACAAATTTTCAGACCTCTTGCATGTATGGAAACTGAGATCTGCTGAGAAAAGGTGCTTTTTTACACTATGGTATAGTATCAAAAATAATTAATTTCATTAATTTGTCAACTCTAGCGCACATTCTGTCATATATCGATTAAATAAACAAAACGTCCTAATTGTTCTAAACTTAATAATTTTCCAAAAAATTTACTGAAATAAATCCATTTATATTAGTGAGGAATTTTTGAGAACATATATTTAGAATTCAAATAAAATATATTGTAAATTATATATCAATTTAAAATCGAAATTTTTCTAGTTAATACTCTTTTTAATAAAAGAATAAAGCGATAGTTTTATTCAAAATAATAATCAAATATTTTGATTCATTTGAATTACTTACATTCGATCAAAATGAGACCATTTTTTTAAAAGCCATGTTTTTGATTGAGTTCTTCTTTCAACCTATAATTGTAAACAAAACTTAAACTCTTATTTTTCTAAATTGAAAAAAAAAGAAAAAGAAAAAGAAAAGCTATTATCCGACACCAGGTGTTAGTCGTATGGTTAAATTTAGCAAGAATATTTGATATGCATAAAGAATAAAAAATACCTTTTTTTTTGTTGATTTACTCTGTTGAACATCAATTGTTATTGCTGTTTCATCATTATCATCATCTTCATTGTTTAATAAGGCAACCTCATCTGACGAACGACGTTTTTTCTGAAAATGTTATTTGAAAAATGGTTTGAATTTCTTTTTTAGATTAAATCCTTTTCTCTTATCTCATTATTTCTCTTCTTTTAAAAAAACAAAAGAAATGATTCAAAAATTAATAAATATATCTTACAGTATTATTATCATCCATGTTTCGATATCTATCATTTGCAGAAGGTGTTTCAATTTCTTCATTAACATTTGTTCTAAGAAAAACAAAAAAAAACAAATTCTTTTTACAAAAGAAATTGGAGTTTTTTTTTTTTTTGTTGTACCGAATTTTAAGTAATTTTAAAACTGGTGCTGTTAATGTTCCATTAAATACAACAGTTAATATAACAATAATTGATGTTGTTGTATACATAAGTGAACGAGCATGTGTTGAAACATTTCGAATAGCTAATGCAAAAGCAAAAGCACCACGTAAACCAGAAAATATAATCATCATTTGCCAACGCCAACCAATTGGATTATCACGCGTTAAATTAAGTAAGAATGATAAAAATACTACACATAATATTCGAGCTAATGCAATAATCATCTAACAGAAAATGAAAACAAAAAAAAAACATAAAATTTTTTTGTAAATAAAAATGAAACATGATTTGTTTTTACAAGAGATATAATAATAAATCGAATATCCCATTTATGATTCGGGAATGTAAATAATGTTATACCAATATAAATAAATATAAAATTTTCAGCAAGAAAATTAAATAATTCAAATAACTAAAAATAAAATAATTAATTTTTGAAAGTTAATTTTTGTTTTTTTAAACATACATCACGTGTCCGTTGTTTTGACTCTTGAGAGAGATTATTGAATGTATAATGTGCTTGAAATATACCACAAAAGAGTACAGCCACAATACCTATTTTATGAATATTATTTTAAATAGTTAATTTCATGTATAAAACCAGAGTGTTCTAAGTAGAACCCGTTGGATTAAAACATTTTAGAACTAGTGTATTATGGAGTTTTCAGACTGGAACTTACATTATAGTCACAGTGCTTACAAGAAAATTTTTTTTGAATCCGTATTTGATAGTCATTCCGAAGGTATGAAATACCTTAGTTTTTGCGCTTGTTTGTATTTCGGAAGCTAACACACCTTCACAATTCTTAGGCAATCTTGCCAGTGGTCTCATAAGAATTAAGTCATAATGGATTCTTAGTTTTAGAGTAGCGCTCGCTGAGAAGATCTTGGATCTGGATCCTAACCAACCAGCGATTCCTTCAATTTTGGAAAATTTCCGTTTTTCTCTACCCGAGTTTTGGCGTTTTATTGTTTGTATTCTATTAATTGAGAATTTAATTTATTTTTGTTATACTAAAAATTTTCTCAGATTCAGTTTAATCCTAAAATGTTCTCTAGTCGTTATTTGATTTGACTAAATTTTCCTTCGATACATAAATGAAGAGATATGATTTTAATGATTATCTGAATAAAAAGAAAATGCTGATAAAATTCTTCTGTTGTTCTTTATATATGATATCTTACTCTTAAGTTTCGATACACAAGGATTATTGTATAGCGGATTAGAAAAAAAAAAAGATAACCTATTAAAGTATTATTTTTATCCAATAGCGTAAATATCATTTTTACTTTTATATTGTTAATTCGAAACTTTCTGAAACAATTCTTATCAGATAAAGTTAATCTCTTGACTGTAACATAATTAAAAATAATTTTCACGGCTTCTCAGCACAAATTTTTATCATTTGAGTACGAAATCTGTTCAATCTAAACATGTATCTATGATTATCTCATCTCATGGAGTTATAACTATTTGACATTTATATCTATTTTCATAGGATTTTAATTTACCTGTCAATCCTGCAGCTTCTGAAGCCAAAAATGTGCTATATGACATCAAAACAAAAAGTGTTGTTTCTAATAGTGGAAAATCTCGAATGTATGTAAATTTAGTCATCTAAAACAAAAAATAAATTTTATTTTTAAATTAAAATTTCTTAAAAAAATCATACTAATGCTGTAAGACATCCCATGCCTGAACCAATAGCAAATGAACCAATAAATACGATAAAAAAATTATATAATGATTTAAACATAAGACCTCGATCAAATTTATCTAATATTGCACCAGCAACATATTTTTCAATTGATCTAAAAATTAAAAAAAAAAAAGAAATCTTAAATCTATAAAAAATAATTCTTTTTCATACTGAGCGAGAACTATACAAACAGCATCATTAAGTACACTTTCACCAAATATAATTGCATAAAGATCAACATCAACATTTAAATCATGAAAAATTGCTAATACAGTTACTACAAAAAAACAAAAAACAAATCTTCAATAAAAATTAAAAAAAACTATTCAATTTTAAATCTTACCTGGATCAGTTGCTGATATTATGGCACCAAAATAAAGTGAATCCGTAAATGAAAAATAACCTCTTAGACTACTAAATGCATGTACGGAACCATATATCATTATCCTTAAAAAAGAAAAATTTAATTTAATATCAACAAAATAAAACATATGAAAATACCCTGTTGATATACAAGCAATTGTTGTACCAAGAAGAGCAAACGTTAAAATAGCTCCAAGATTACGAAAAAAATTTTTCTATTATTTAATACGAAACAAAAAAAAGTTAAAAGAATAATTCTTAATATGATTACATACTCTTTTCATACTATAACCAGCATGGAAAATAATCGGTGGTAAAATTATATTAAAAAATATTTCCGAATTAAACATCACCTAATAAACATTAAAACAAAAATTTTTACATAATAATTTCATTTTTATATTAAAAAAAAAAAACACCTTATGTTCTTCAAGATGTATAGTATCTTTTTGATATGGTCCTTGAAAAGCATATAAATATGTTGCTGACATATTTTGATCTCTATAGATATAATAGAAGAAAAAAATCAAATAAATTTTTATTTTTGTTTAAAGATATTTACTCAAAAGAAATCCAATTTGGTATTCCATTTTTCAGTAGAGATGCTTGAGTCAATTTTAATACAGATGATTTTGTATTTGATGTACTTGTATAACGAAGAATAGCTCCAATAATAAAACCTAATAAAATAAATAATTTTTTATAGAAAATAAATTTTCTTTAATATATTACCATAAATTAATGCAAGACATGTTTCATGTAAATAACGAAAATTTCGTCGTTTAAATATCCATATTGTTAAAACAACAATAACAAGAAGTGTTGTAAAAATAAGTAAATTAAGTGAATCAGCTTGATGAGCAGTTGCCGTTCGTTCTTCTTGATTTGATTCAATTTTTTCCGCATCTAAGCCGCTGGTTGACATTATAATATATATATTTAGAAATATATTTAGTCTAACTATATCGGATTAATTCAACGAAATGTTTGGAAAAAGAAAATGATTAGAAAAAAAGAAAGTCTTTTTTTTTATATATAATTTGATTTGAGAGAATATGTACAAAATAATCTAAAATAGTAAATGTCTATGTAACGGTTTCGCTAATTACAGTCGACGATGCGCGTATAAGAAAGCAAATTTTTTGTACCGATTTCCTTTGAATCATTAAGTGTTAATAACTTGTCACGATATACACAAGAGACTTATTTCTTTTTCTAAGAGAAAAAAAAAGTGTTGACTGGTATGAAACTAAGCATTTTTTTGTTTAACTAATGACTAATAGGTTATCTTGAAAGTCTATTTAACAAAAAATTTTAATCTTACCATTTATTGTAAAAACATCCTGTTCACTTGCTGCAATTAGATCTTTTATTGAATTATAAATAGTTACAAAGAAGTTTCCTGATTTAGTCGATTGATTAAATTTGGAAAGGCCAATAGTTTCATTATTGATTGTCTCGTATAACGCCATGAGAAATAATATTCTTAATGTCTCTTGTAAACCGTATGGTTTTATTCAGAGGACGAAAAAAAAATTCGTTTTCATTGTTTTTTTTTCTCGCTTTGAAGAATATTATATATCTGGTACTAATATTAGTGCAGCATATGCTACTAATCTTTTTTTCTCACTTCTATTGGCTTTTAATTTAAACGTTGTTCTCTTATCTAATGCTTAAAGACATTTATTTGTGTTTAATATTCGATACAAAATAGTTCTTATTTTTCTATGGAACAAATGATTAATTATTATTCAGATATTCATTTCCATAAAGGAGAAAGAAAAAAATCATCATTCATTCCACTAAGGTATGATAGTTTGCATGAGAAAAAACTTTTAATTAAACACATCTGACGGGTATATGAGATCGTTTTTTTTTTTGAAAAAACAAAAAAAAATATTATCGATAGTAACCTGTTATCTCGATACTTATTCTTATCATTGAACTCAGATATCATAATCTATAAATTTCACTTTACTAAAAGAAAATAATAATGAAGATAATTGCATAGAAGTTCTACTTAAACAGTTCATATGTATAATCTACACATAACTCGGATTTTGTAGTATCTAGAAATCTTATTGTAATATTCGGTTTACAAGGTAATCCTTCATAAATAATAAATAATAAATAAAAACAACATCAAAAATACAAGCCTTGATCCAATTATGTATTTTTATGTTTTGATACATTTGCATATACTCTTAAACGAAAACCTTGTGAAAATCTTTTACAATGAAAAGTTATCAAACTCTTACACTTTAGACTATATATCAAGAGAACAGCAAATGAATGTAAATCACTTAGATGAATTATTGTTGGTCCTTTTAAGATCTTCTATTGGTCTCTGAACAAACAAGTCCTATTCAAAACAAAGAATAAGCAGATTTTGTACCAGTGACATCTATTGCAAGTTGCAAAAAAAACGATAATAAAAAAAATAAATCAAGTTTTAAATAACATTAATACGAGTTGTTTTAACAAGTACTGGTTTATTTCTTAATTGTTGTATTTCTTTAACTGAAGTCCATGGATCAGTAATTGCTCTTCGATCATCTCGAGCATTAAGTTTTAATTTTGGTAAATTAATATTTTCTTCTTCATCAATATTTTCAACAATAGTAAAATTCATCGATGCGCCCATTTTTTTTCTTATTAATTCTTCTTGTTGATTTTGTTTATTTAATTTTTCTAATATTTTTGCATGTTTTCGAAATGATTCATCACATGATATATTTGGTAACATTGGTGTTCCTAGAGTACTATCTAATCTTGACAATGTTACTCGACTAGGTGAATCTATTCCGGTAGAAGAAACTTCTGGACGTGAAACAACTGATGCATTTGAAAGATGAGGAGGAATTGTTGCACGACGTGATTGATTACGTTTGATATTATCATTCGAACGATTTAATAAAATAAGAAGAGCAATTTCAGAAAGAAATTCTCCCCAATTCATTACAGAATGTTTTCTAATATAAATTAACTAGGAAAAATTTATTTCAAGTTTAAATCTTACTTAGACATGTCTTCAATAGACTCGTCATAGCCTAAAATTGTATCAATAAATTCGATACCATATTTTTTTCTAGAATGAAAAAATTCTTTGTTTTCTCTTTTTGTTTTTTTAACATTAAAATAATTAAATTTGTAGATACTCGAGTATTAGAATAAGGTCATGATGAACTCGTTTTAAATGATCTCTTGTTATAATTATTTTACCATCATTATCAAATGTTTTTCGTAGATCTTTAAAAAAAAGATTTTTTGCCATAACCAATTCTTTTTCAGTTAGTTTTCTTGTTAATTCAAACTTAAAATAATTTTCATAGAAATTTAAACAACAAAAACAAAACATCGCTTACTTTATCTTTAGCAGCAATTAATTTACAACTATAAAAAAGAGCAAAATCCGACCAACAAACAACACCTTGTTGTGTTGAATCCATTAAACTAAAATATTTTTTTCCTAAATCATGATTATGTTGAATAAATAATTCCAAATCATTTGATTTGATTTTATTTGATTTAAGTGAAAGATATTCTTCTAAAATAATATAACCATCTGAAAAGAAATCTCGAATTTATTTTAAAAATTAAACATTTTTTTTTATTTTGTAACCTTTATTTGTATCAATTTGTTCGAATGCTTGAATTAAATTATCAAGTTCATCCTGATGAAGTAATTGAGTAAGATCGCTCTTAATTAAAATTAAAAGAAAGAAAGAAAAGTTTGAATTTAAAATATTAAAGTAATTTACACATTCTGGACAACTCCAATCTTGTTTTGCAAGACGTGGTAAATAAAATGATTGATCATTAACATAACCACGTTCAAAAAGACATTGAGAATGATATGTTTTAGTACAAACACGACAACGAAGATAATTACCAATACAAGGACCTCCACAAGATGTACATAATAATTCATACGCAATAGCAACCTTTTTTTTTTCATATAGGAAAAAAAACAAACATTATTGATTAAAATTATGTGTCAATCTTTGTTTAAATACTTGAATTGCTTCCTTTTCTGTTGGCATTCGAGGTGTTTGATATAATTGTACAGGTTTTGGAACATTCGATGCTCCATGTAATGAATGTTTTTTTGTTAGAAAACGTTGACTAATTAAATTAGTCGTCGAACCTGAAATAAAAAATTTTATTAGACGAAAAATATAAAAATAGATTGACAGATATTATTATAATAATTTACGATAAACAAAGCTCTTCAAGTATATTTATATAAAAAGAAATCAATGTTTGACATACATTGTTTGATGTCAACAACTAAAAAAAAACAGTAATAGTTACCCTGTTTGTAACTTAACTTCGTTCCTTGTCTCGATAACATATTCATTGACATGTCCCGTACGATTTGCCAACCAGGTTTTTTCGTTGTTGTTGTTGTTGTTGTTGTTGTTGAAACTTGTCTCATGATAGGAGCTCGTTCAGTGTTTGTCCATGGAGGACTTTGTCTATCTTGTTGTTTCCTTTCATCATTTGAAGTATTCATAATAAAATGATGACTTGAACCACCTTGTTGTTCATTACCCATTTTTTTTTATATCAATGTATATATATTTATTTTTAAAACGAATCACACTGACACGATCGATAATATTACACTTGCAACTCTTCTTTTATATTTTATTTTATGAGAACGATGTAAGAAGTATTGCGAACGAGAAAATAAAATGGAGAAGAAAATGAGAGAAGGGAAGAAGTACAGACAAAGAAAAATAAGAAGTGTCATTTTCGTTTTCTGTTTTTTGTTAGACTTTTCGTCCTTCTTACTGTAACAAATATTGTCATTTTTTGTCGATTAACTCAGCAAGCTGAGATAAGAATAGAAACGAGAAATGAAGTGTTATTCTCAAATTATACTTTTTCTTTTTCTTTAAAAGAAAATACATCGATAATAAACTTTTTAAAACAATGAAAATTTTTTATATTTATATAATATTATTGATGAGTTTTATATTTTAGATAATACTCAATTTAGAATACGTTCTTTTTTAATTTCAGATTAATTCTATTTGAAAAAAAAACCATGTATTGATATACATATGAACAATATTACAAGATGATGGTATCATCTTAAACTTGACTTAGTAAAATTCAAATTTAGTTATCTTGAAATTATCAATAATAACAAAATATTTTCTTCTTGTCTTTAAACATAATATTTTTAAACATATGAATATTAATATGAAAGAATAAAGAACAAATTATAAGAAGTAGTTCAGAAAAAAATTCTATTTATTAATAGAACTATTTCTAAGAAGAAGTATCATATTGCATAATCCAAAACATGTCAAAGATTATGCTTATGTTTTTACAGCAGTTTTTTTATTTCCTGAACAGTATTAACATTAGGGAAATTATATTATGTTGTCAATATAGGTATAAGCCAATCGGCTGAACCGCTGCTACTGATGGTCACAAAAGATCCTCCAGTCGTTACTATCGTCGATGATTTAAGTTGTTACCACTTCCTGAACATAAAAATAGCATACTAGATATTTGAAAGTTTTTAATATCTACGATCAATATTTTAGGATTTTCTTATCAAGTTTTTAATGATCATATTCTCCTTTTTTTTCATGTTTAAAATTTTTCGGAATTAAGAAAACTTTTAAAAAGTCATTGAAAACTTTCAACCATTGCTGACAGAGGAAAAAAGTTACAATAAATTCAGCTACTGTCGTCGATAAATGCATCAACTCTTATGTTTCTATTTGTCAAAAAATCTTTGTTATTATAACAGTAATGTATGACGTGAAAGCAATTCGGTCTATCAAAATACTCAAACTCAAGTTTGAATCACAAATTTTTGAATTCTTAATCAATCAAATATCGATATTAGTCTGTTAAAAATAGAAATTTTACAATATTTATATTATTTTTCAAAAGTTTTTATTGAATAATTTGAATCAATTGAAAATGTATCTCGAAAAAGATACATAAAAGATATAGATGATATTGTTAACGTAAATCCAATGGCTATACTAAGCGAAATAATGATCTGAATTAATGTTTTAGATATATATTGACGACGATTTTCTTGAATTATTTTTTTCTGTTCATTAATTTTCTTATACTCATTGTTGATACACACAGGATTTTGTACAAAACAACTACGTAATTCAATTACTTGATCATCAGATCGAATATGATATTTATAACCAGGATGACATGTTTTTGAGCATGGAGACCATTCGACTAAATGATTTGTATTACATCTTATTGAGTAGATTAACAATAATAAGAATATTACTATTGAGCTGAACATGATAAGAAAAAGCGCTTATATTCATTAAATCTAAATGCTCTTCTTTCTATTTTAGAATTTCTTATAGTTTTTCTAAATAAACATGCTATGCTCAATATTCCTGAGATAGAACGATAAAATAAAGCGAATTCGACATTTTTTATGTTCATAAAATGAAACTTGAACGCTTCATATCGATAGTAACATTTTATGTTGAGAAATTAAGAAATGTAAAAAACAATATTTTTATTGAGAAGAAATTGATTTATCATGCTAGTGATTTGAGGATGATTATCAGATACTGAATGTTACTGTTATTTTTATATCTTTCATATTTCAACAGCAAATTTAAATAACTTTTCGATCGAATAAGAAGCCAGCTAATGAAACATTCTCGGGTATAAAAAATTTTGCCAAAATCATGTAAGATCCTACAAGATCTTATTGACAATCGGATGCTGCAAGTGTAATGACAAACTAGAGAAGCATCATTACCGCTAACCTCGATAATGATATTTATTGAAGTACTTCGTATCTCCACAAGTGTGACCACTTCATATACAACACATGCTTAATTAGGAGAGGGCAAGAAAGAGAGGGGATAAAGAAACACGAAAGATCAGCGGAAGCTGATATCAATATCGGCACAGTAAAATTCATATTGTATAATCTTATAAAATCGTGTAAATAGTTTACTTTAAGATGCTTGCAAAGTCTGATTATTCGAACCTTGTAAGATCTTATATAATCTTATAAGATCATAATCCAGGTCAAAAAAACAGACGTCCGATCGTACAATATCATATGCATTTGTTTTTTCAAGATTTCATCAGATTCTGACTGTAAGATGCCAGCAAAAATCTTACAAGATTTAAAGATTAAGAAACGTACCGGGATCAACTGAATGATTCTTGTCAGATCATATAAGATTCTTAAACAAAGAAACATAGAACAGTATATATTGCAGATCTTATCTGGGATTTTATGATCTGACGTGTTTTTTCTCTTATGAGAAAAATGATAAATAAATTGTTGTTGATACCAAGATATATAAAGAACAAAAAAGTTTTCTTGAAAAGCCTCATGTTTGACATTATTAAAGCGATGAAATGATATTTGACTTTAAAAACAAAAATGCTTTCTATTGCTGCATAGTTAGAACACTGACTTATTTCAGTACTATTGGCAGCATGGAGAAAGCTTTCTTTTAAATTTCAAAGAACATTTTCCTCTAGAATCGAAAGCTTCAGACACGAGTTCTTTTTATTAAAATACAAGACATACATTTATATCGTCACACACAAATATACCGCACACGAGCAGAAGAAAGTTTTACCTATTAAGTGTCCATCGGTTTTGGCATAGATATTTAAGACTGCATAGTGATAAATAGCACCGAATAAACTTGAAAATAAAATGATACTTCGAAAGGACACTATAATATTCCAATGCTCAATTGAGGTGCAACTACTAAAATGAACATAAACAACGATAGATAAAGGAATAAGAGTGAGTTAATAATATAACAGCATGAGTGAAAGCGCAAAGAGCACTACTTGAAGGTTGTAATCATGACGCTATAGATATAAATGCATAGTGATAAGGATATTGTCATATCAGTGTAGGTGTAAAAATATAGGTGAAGGATAAAGAGAGATAGATATAGGCATCCAGGTATTAGAATAACTAAAATACATAGGCATAGAAGTCATTGCACAATAAGGATGACCCTAAGAGCGGACCATGGCGTTCAATCGATATCATGGACTTTAACGAAACTTTCCCTGTATATAGCCCCAAATGATACATGAAAACACTAAAAATTTTAGCTTCTAAAACCGTTGCCTTATTAAAATATTGAAATCATAATAGAGATAGCACTATACCCTTACATGCATAGGTAGGATGATATACTCAAAAGGATATCGATACAGTAGTATACCCGTAAGGGTATACGTAGGTTAATATATTCATGACAGTTTTATGGGACGAATAACAATGTAAAATGTACATGTTGCCATATACGGTAAATTCAAATATTTGCGAGGTATGCATATTTAGGTTCTTAGAAAACTACGATATAGCTTATAAATAAACTCAAGTAGTCGCTTAGATCACTTATGAAGAAGAGAAGTTTGATTTGTATGAATCGCTGTAAAAGGCGATGAAAATGTAGTGAAATCGAACTATAGAATTATACGAGATCACATTATTCGATCTGGTACGTAACTTAGTATCTGTATTGATGTAAGATTTCTGAGACGATGATTTTTCGTATGATCTTATATGATCATATAGGATTTTAGTTTAAGATGTGACATGGTCATACAAGAATCTGTGACTGGTCTTACTATCTGATTTTTCGACCTGGAATTGTTTCTGATAAAATTATACCGTATAATTTTTGTACAATTTTAGTTTTAAACCTTATAAGATTAATGGATGATTTTCTTAAACGTTCTATACCAAATTTTATCCTATTTTTTCATAGTCAATTGTCTTGATAGGCACACATGGTAAAGGAAAAGAAAGGTCTGTCTCCCTATCCTTCCTCGTCTATCCTGAAAAAATATCCATGTTAAATAAAGATTTGTCTTTTATCAGTTCATATAGAATCGATTTTTATTCTTTAACTGATCTATTGAATATGAATCATAAGATGATTTACAATAAATAAGTAATTTCAATTAAAAAGAATTTACTTGAATAGAGAAAACGATCTAAAATAAAGAAATAAATAATTAAAATTCAGAAGTTTCGTGAATTTAATCAAATCAAAAAATGATCTGTAGCATGATTTTTTCAACAGATAGACATCATTATAAAGAAGATGTATTTTCAAATCTAAAAGGCATAGCGTTTAAATCAGAACGTATTTAATAGCTTAAACATTTAATTAAACGCATAACAATATCTTGAAACGTTTAAGCAATTAAATACTTATTATTATAAATGCTGCGTCCTTTAGAATTGATAACACATTTTCGATATGTAGTGGTGCTTTCGTGTTGAAAAATCGCATCATACATAACTTGATCGATTTTGATTATATAGAAATACGTCTTCTTTTATTTACATTATTTATTTCTTTTCTCTTAGATTCTTTTATCAATTAAAGTAAAATCAAGTAAGTTTTCTTATATTAGCATTATTGATATCTTCATTTCAGATGATATTGATAGTTGATTCAATAGAAATAAGCTGTATCAATTTAAATCATTTATTTTTTTTAAATATATTTTATCTATCGAATTGAATAGAAATGATTTTTTTTCATTTTGGTTTATGTTTTCTAATTTCCTTTAGTTTTTGTCATTTTAATCAATAAACATATATATATATACAACGCAAGATAAAAGATTTTCTTAAGAAAACGAGTCAATAGAAGCCAAAAATAAGACAACATGAAGTATACAATATTGTGGAAAACCTTGAAAAGTCATAAGCAAATCTTTTAAGTTCTAACAGTAATATAATACAAATATCGTATACAATGATTTTATCAGAAATGATAGCTTTCATGTTGGTATACAAAATCCAACAATATCAAATACGATTTTTATATGAACTTCTATGAATTGTACAAGATCTTATAAGTCGATTTTTTCAATTGTTTCATATTATTTTCAAAATTACTCTGACCGTCAAAACTACTATTAGAACCTTTTCTCTAAAGTACGCAGTTAGAAAAATTATTGTAACAAATATATGAGCGAAGTCATTCTCTATAGCTGAAAAAATTGTCATCTCTCTTTTCCATTTAATCTTATTTTCAATAAAACGAATCATTAAAAAAAATTCCAAAATCTAATTTTATGCTTGTATCACTTAAATTTGTGCCATTATCATTTTAATATTAATATTTACAAATCATGGAAATATGATTATATCTAATCAACATTAGTATATTGTATATTAATGGAGTAAATAAAACAAAATGACGTCAAAACAAATGGAAGTAGAGCAGTCAAAGTAAAAAAAGAGATAAATAGAACGCGTATGATGGCTGAAAGAGTAATTGGCTCTTCAATACACCAATCAAAAATGATTAGATGTCACTGTTACTAATTTTTTCATTTGATTGTATTTCGTTTATGAATTGATCTATAAAGTAAATTGAATATGACTCAGGCCTTGTTAGCAGATTCTACTTCCTTTATGCATTTAATTTGGTGTTTCAAATCAATAGCTCATATGAGATAATTTATGTACGATAAATATCTAAATTTATTTCACAACAGAATGAGACACTTCCTATTAAGGAAAAATTTCTGTCAGTATATATTTCAGACTGACAACGATTTTTCTGGTCCTGTTCTCTTCGATTTTTATCGAAATGGTTTGTACCGAGAGGTTTCAAGCAGAGGTACTCCTAATCTTGAAAAATTGTCGTATTTCTTCAACGGAGTTCGAGCATTTTATTATTTCTATTGCTCACTAATTACCAAAAAAAGCCGTGCATCCTTCGCCCCAAATCTGATTAATTTCAGCTAGAATCTTCTTATTGACCTCCTGAGTTATCTCCCACCTGCTCCCTTCCCGCCCCTGATAATGCTGATCACCTTGGAGCACTCTTATTTGTGGCACGTTGACAAGACTACGTTGATGCCAATAATGAGCATATAATATTTTTGTTTCTTATTCAGTTCGCGACTGCATCGTGTGAAAGTATTCTAGATTAATTCATTCCCATATCAGCTCGTGTGTGCCCCATACGTTCGTTAGATTGCGGGCACACACCGTGTGTGTCGTGCACTGTATAACTACTCACGAGTTGAGATGGGAAGATTTTATACAGATGTCACTGGTGGGAAGTGCATCTGCTAAAAATTAGAAGAAAGCAATGTCTTAGAATCTCTCTGACAGTATACGAATTAAAAGTAAATTAAACAATCTGATTGATATTTCCACGTAGCAAAGCCAACTATATTATTTAATTCAACTTTAATTTATGAAGAGTATCAATATCAAGGTCTTTTTGATCTCTTTATAGTTTATAGATATGACACACACTAGTGGAAATTCTTCTACTCCAATAGTTGCTATTGTGGGTGCTGGACTCGTACGTAATCATTACAAATAAACTTTCAATAACAAAATCATTAAATTGATTCTATAGGGTGGTACTTTATGTGCTTGTTTTTTCGCTAAACATGGCTTTAATGTTCATTTATTTGAATTACGATCAGGTCTGTCTTAATCATTTGTATATCATATAAATAAATGATTTTTATGATTTAGATATTCGTACACAAAAAGTGGTTAAAGGACGTAGTATTAATATGGCATTATCTCATCGAGGTCGTAATGCTCTTGCTTATATCGATTGTGAAAATATTATTGTTCGAAATGGTATAGCAATGCGTGCACGAATGTTACATGATGTTAAGTGTCGTACAAAGGCTGTACCTTATGGTAGTCGTCCAGAACATGTAATATATTAAAAAGAAAAAAAGAAAAAGTAAAATTTTCTTCAAATAATTTTCTTTATTTATTAAAGGAAAATATATCAATTGATCGTCGTATTCTTAATGAACTTTTACTAGATGGTAATTTGATATTTTGTATAATTTTTATTTTTTCTATCATTGTTTTTTTTTTCGTAGAAGCGAATAAATCTTCGAAAATAAAAATTTATTTTCAACATAAGTTTATCAGTTGGAATCAAGAAGAAAAAACTGCAACATTTCGAAAGTATAAATCAACAAAAAGAAAAAAAAAATTGTCGTTTAATAATTTTCATTTTTTATTATAATTAGTAAATCTGGTGAATATATTGATTTTAAAGCCGATGCTTTAATTGGTTATGATGGGTAAATAAAACAAAATACTTTATTAAATTATAATAACATAAAAATTAATTTTAGATCTTATTCAGCTGTTCGTACAGCAATGATGAAAATAGATTCAATTGATTTTTCTCAAGAATATATTGAAAGTCATTATATGGAATTTTGTATTCCATCAAAAGATGGTGAAGTAAATAAAATCAAAAGAATTTGTTTTCTTTTTTGAAATCTTTTATTTTATTAAGTTTGCTATGGAAATAAATTATCTTCATATATGGCCACGTCATGAGTTTATGTTGATTGCTTTACCAAATCAAGATAAAACTTTTACAACAACACTTTTTTTACCATTATCTATTTTTAAAAAAATAACAACAATTGATGAACTTCTAACATTTTTTCAACAATATTTTCCTGATGCTATTTCATTTATTGGACGAGAAAATTTAATTGAAACATATTTTTCATCCAAACCATTACCACTTATTTCAATAAAATGTTCATCACATGTTTCAACAAATGGAGATATTTTAATAATGGGTGATGCTGCACATTCAATGGTTCCATTTTATGGACAAGGAATGAATTCAGCATTTGAAGATACATTAGTTTTATTTGAAAAATTAAAAGAAAACAATTTTCAATTGTCAAAATCATTTTATGAATATAAGTAAATATTTTATTTAATTCAAAAGAACTAAAATAAATAATTTTTGACCTAGTAAAACTCGTATACCTGATGCTCATGCAATTGTTGCTTTATCTATGTACAACTACAATGAAATGCGTCATTTAGTGACTCTACCTTCATATTTTTGGCGTAAACAAATCGATCATCTTTTATATCGATTAATACCAAACTGGTGGATACCTTTATATACAATGGTAGCATTTACAACAATTCCATACCAACGATGTGTACAATTACGTCAACGACAAGATCAAATACTAAAAATAATTCGTATTATTGGTTTTTCTATTACTGGAATATATTTAATCAAACGATATGCATTCACTATTATAAAACCCATAGCTACTAAATTTATTGTGCAAAAAATTTTACCAAAATTTGCAGCTGATCAAATAGTTTAACTGGTTTCATTTTCGAGAACTATTTGAAACTTGTTTTTTTTTCAAAATTGGTATTTTTCTGATAGAAGTGGTTTTTTTTGTTACTAAAAAAAATCATTCAAAACATATCAGTTATGATCCTTAATATTAACTTATACATGCTTGAATAAAGACAACGAACTGTTCATTTTTCATTTTCATTTTATATTTATAAATGAACTGTACTTTTTTTCTTTTGCAAGAGACATAAATCACATACGATCAGAAATTTGCTTGATTTAATTTCTAGGAGTTCCAAACGTTAAATGTTCTCAATAAACATTTTTCTTATCTAAATATTTTTCAACAAAGAATAGCCTGTAAAATTTTAGTTATGTAAAGATTTTCAACAGAACACGAATTACACTTCAATTGATTTATTGGAATATAAGCAAGCTACTATTCAATTTTATTTAAAATTATCAGTCTAAATAAGTTCGTATAAGAAAAAAACATTTTAATATTCATCTTTTGTTCTTAACATCAATTATGAATAACGAATATTTATTCATTCGATGTCATTCTTACATAAGATGCATTTTAATAAATTTCTCAAATTAATAGTTGATCAATTCTCTGATCATATTGTTTCTCGTAATCAAGGAAAACAATATGATTCATTTGAAGTTGTATGAATAACTATCTACCAACAACAAAATCCTTGCAAATCGTATTTTTGATGGATACTTCCATCGAGGACCAATTGCAAAAGACACACCGTTCTCAGGACATTTTTTTCGTTTATCAAACTTTTGTAGAGTCCGTTACGCTGATCGTTTTTGTTAAACAAACTATTCAAATTTACCCAATACATCATGGTGCTAAGAGCAAAATACTGAAAAGCTTCTACTATTCCCGATTGGTGCATCATGATTTATTGAGTAAACTTGAATATTTTTTTTAACCAAAATGATCAGTGTAACGAGTTCTACAGATGAAAAAAATCTTCTGAGAACCTTTTGTTTTTTGCAGTTGACTATCCGTGAAAGTATTCATCAAAAAAAAACCGGTTCATAAGCATTTTATTGTTGGTAATATTATAGAATCATGATATATGATAAATAATTGTTGTCAATCTGTTAAAAATTCCCACGACATAAGATGAGTAAATATTGATGAAATATCTGAAATAAACATAATATTCGAAAAAGAGACTATCACGTAATCAATAGATAAGTTATTATTAGTTCTATGATGCGCAATTCAATACTTGAGTTTCAATTTGTAGACAATAAAAAAAGTCACTTTCACTTTATATTACTGATAAACATTGCCTTCAGATTTTGATAATGATCTTAGATATACAAGTCAAAAACTAAATTTTCGTTTTGACAGACATATTTATGTACGAAAGTATTATTTAATATTATTTTCTTCTTTATTCTAAAACATGAAAAGATTGTAATATAAAACGACTATTATTCAATAGTTTGAATTAGTTAAACGATCAACGAATAAATGATCAAATATCTTTCAGTTTGATATAAGAGTAATTCACTAATGTAATGATATAACAAAAATTAAAACTCAATATGTTGTTCACATAAACAAAAAAAAAAAGTTAAAATAATTTCCCATTGAAATTTCAATTGAATAATAAATTTTATTAATAGTCAAAGAAATATTATTCTGGTCCTCGTTAAATTTATAAAGAAAACTGCCACATCATATATTGCCTACACAGCAAACAAATAAAATTAGTGTCTACAAAACAAAAAACACATACACACGTATACGTAACATTGTATAACCCTAAAACTAAATTTTTTTAGTCAAAATTATTGAGAAATAAAATTCTTGTTTCATTTTTGAATTTCAAATTTGCGTTACTTCAACTATTTCTTCAATAGTATTGGATGAATCTTGTATATTATTATTATTATTATTATTATTATTAATATTTTCATTGAATGATGAATCTGTACCTAAGTGACTAATCACAAATTTTTGATTATCATCAGATTTTTGATAACGTTGATTTAAAATACACATGAATGTAATTGCTAATATCTGTAAGAGAGCACAAAGACTTGTAACACCACCAATTATCCAAAATTCAAAAGTAATATATTTATTAATAATTGGATAACAACCATTAGTATGCATCAATGATACTGTATTATTTGAACCATTATTATTATTAATACTAGTATCATGCCAGCAATTTGATACACGACAACATGATGAAGGCAATAGATCAAGTGAAAGATTATTGTAATCATCTTTGCTATTAATTCCACAACATGTATATTTTGATTGAAGAATATCAAGTGAGTTTGTTGTTATTGATGGTGTTTGTTGAAGAGAACGAATGAGTAAAATATTTAATTGTGGAAAAATTACATAATAATAGAGAAATAATATAGTAAACATAACAAGATTAATTGCAACTGTAAATACCTACATATAGAAGAAATTACATATATACATATATAGTATTTAGAAAAAAAATTTCAATTCAAAACTAACCCATGAAATAGCAACAAATAATGCTAAAGGTCTATTTCGTTTAGCCATGCCATAAATAGAAAAGAGAGCTAATATTAATGAAATAAAACCTAAGCCAATAAATATATGAAGAATATATTCCAGAATTGAATCAATTTTGTCTGTTTTGATAAGACGATTGATTATAACTATATCAAATTGAATGAAAGTTAAGTAGATACCCAAACAAAGTTGTACAAGACTTGCCAATCCAATGAACGCACATAGAGTACAGAAAAAACAAGCAACATTAAAGCAACAAGCCATTCTCTATTACGTTATATGAGGTGTGTATGAATGTAAATGCTCTTATTCTCAAAAGGATAATAAAGGCTGATTCGAATTCTCTCTCTCTCTCTTCTCACATAAATATATGTATATGGATATGTATATGTATATATACACACCTATATATTCTTTTGTTCTTTTCTTACTGAGCCATAACACAAGAGCCAAAATATGAGAAAAAAAGAGTTCATATTGTCTTACATCTTTTATAAATTTTCTTTCCCCTCCCTTACTCACAGCTAAATAACGTACTGTAGACAGATGCATACCTATGTAAGAAACTCTTTTTGTTTGCTCTGTTCTTTATATTTTCTTCTTTCTCAAGATAAAATACTTGATGCCGTAGTCTGTCTATGTCTCTTTATATGTTTGTATTTATTTAATGTAAGCCAACTGAACATGGTTCTATTTCCATAGCAGCACAAGAAAGAAAAAGAAAAAGTGAAAAGCATATGATTTGAATTTGTGTATACACACGTGTATGTCTGACAGACAACTTTAATAAAACTTGTTATATGTTCTCTTGCTTGAAATAAAATAAAATAGCTTTTGTTTAGTAGTTTACTATATATAAAAGAGAATTAGCGACGGTTGAATACGATGACAACGGTCAAACGATTGTTATTTGGTATTATATTTAAAATATCAAGATTATAGAAAAGAAGAGACAGAATATAATTGAGAGAATCTTTGAATCGATTCATATGAAGTGAAATGATATATGTATATTATTACCATTACTTCGAATATCATCATATCAAAATTTGAAAAGAATATTTTTATTATTATCAATACAAAAAAAAAACCCATTAATATGTAATAAAAGAAGTTTCTCGAATTCTAAAATAATGAATGTAAACATCATATTACTAATTCAGTTATTATCATCTGAAGAGGGTGTTGTCACGTGCTATTTTATTCTGGTTCTTATTTAGGCTTCTATCAGCATGTGTCATAAGTGGTGGTTGCTGTTTACTAACCAGAATCATTCTGAATAATATGTGTCTATGTATACAGTAGCAATTACCGATCTCTTACTTTATTCTATATACATCTTCGTCATAGTTTTCCTCCAAAGAATATTAAGTAAAAGTCTGTTTTCAACCACAAGCAATGTAATTGGCTAGAAATAACTGGGTTTTTTTTACATATTAGCTGTAGTTTTTTTTTCCTTGACATAAAATATGTTTCTTTTTTTGGAATTCTAATTATAGATATTGCCCACGATCTATGTTTTCCTATTTCAGTAAAACAAGAAATGACAAGCAAAACACCCACTCGTATGGATAGAAAGCGTACAAAGAGCGTGGTGCAATACACTGGCAACATATATCTAGACGTGTTTTGTAGCTAGTTAACATTCTTTTTCTTGATCAATACAATCGACAAAATAAGATGGCATTAGATCGCGATATTCAAGGCAAAGTATGAATAATATATATTGTAATGGTTGAACAGTTGATTTATTATTGTTATTTTATTTATTTAGATGTCCTACAAACGAGATCCTGAACAAGAAAAAGCAGCACAAGAATGGGTCGAAGCTGTAACTGGTGAAAAATTTCCATCAAACGATTATGAAGATGCTCTTCATAATGGAATCATTTTATGCAAGTAAGATTCGATTATATTGTAAATATTTTTTTGTTATAATTTAATTTCTATTTAAGATTAATGAATAAACTCAAACCTGGTTCTGTACCAAAGATTCATTCACAAGGACCTTCAATTAAATTACGTGAAAATATTGGTCTTTTTCAAGAAGCTGCACGTGCTTTTGGTGTCAATCCCAGTGAATTATTTCAAGCTGTCGATTGTTTCGATAAACAGAATATTCAACAAGTGACGGTACGTTTTTTTTTTTGTTTTGTTAATAATCATGATTATTTAATTAAAATAATTTCATTGATCTTGTTTAGCAATGTATTTTTGCCTTAAATCGTGTTGCTCAAAAGAATAATTTAAAGGTACCCAAATTGAACTATCAAACCAAATTACCTGTCTACGATTAAATAACTTATAAAACTGAAGAAAGAAAAAAAACCTTATTAACGATTTGTTATTTACCACTTTCATTTTTTCTTCATTAATAAATCTAATCTAGATAAACAAATAATAAATAACTATGCTTTTATTTTCTATTGATAAATTTGGCAATAATATTTTATTACATATAATATATTGCCTCATAAATAGAGTATTTTAAATTTGATGAATATATTTTCATTTTGATATTTGTACTTCAAATAATGACATTTTGTTTTTGAAAACATCGTCACGAAAATTCAAGATTACTCGTATATAAATATATATTATTGCCTAATATTTTACTATTAGGACACTATAAATAGAAGTATGATTAAGATAATCAATTTAAAATAAAAGTTTAAAGTGTCGTACCAAAAGATCGAAAGTCTCTTTAAAAATATGCTAAATAATTCGCTATTCATTCAATATCATTTTCATAACTTAAAAAATTTTCTTTATTATGAGACATTTTATATGTTCGAAGAATTTGTATTGTTAAATTTGAAAATAATAGAACTGTTTCTTATATTTACATACATGATTCAACAAACCAATACACCTTATTTGTTATTTAGTAGATAGAATCAAATTACAATCAGTCAATAGATAAAATAATGTAATTACTTCAATTTCTTAACATATGTTAAATATTGTATCAGACTTCGTTAAATTCTAATGATATTTTATCTGTGATTCTGCAATTAAAAGCACATATCAATAAATTATTGATACAAGTTCATTTCAACTTTTGATAAATGTACTTAAATATTTATATTTTCATGTGATTTATCAAAAACTATTCTTCATTATATATCTGTCGGCTTCTCTTTTTTACTACCTGTTCATTTTTGTAATTCTGTCTACAAAAAATAAATCTGATTAAATCAAAAGATACAATATTTGTTTTATTTAACAAAATGAACAACTATTTCTATATATGATATTATTTTCTTTTTTTTCAAAAATAGATAAAAACATTATAAATTATCATATCTAGTCCAACTGAGCTAGTGTCAAAGGACAGTGACAATCTCCAATCATGGAAGTTCTCATTTACTTCTCCAAGAAGGCCGACATTTTTTCTTTAATTTCATTAGAAAATATCTTTTTTTTTTCGTCTCCTAAAATGGCAACATATATCCCAATACTAATTACATTGATTAAGCCCTGCTGAAGTTTTTCCTCTTTGCTACTATAACATTCACTAAATACATACATTTTTCTACGACGAACACTTCAACCGTGAAAAAAGAGCACAACTCCTACTGGAAACGCTAAACATCCATAACTATTGTTCATGATTTATTTTTGGCCGTAATTCCTCATTCCAAATTATCGAATGTTTCTGACTGGGACGTAAACAACGCCGTTTAAGGCAGTTTCCATCAAAAAACGATGATTAATATTAGGACCCTGTTTATATCGTTTCTTTTTTGTCGTATATGGCTTAATTCAGCTACTTCTATTAGATTCCACGAAGCATTCAACGTATATTTTCTGTTATTATGAAACGTTTTATCTGATACATAGGATTTATGTGACAAAGTACAATGGAAAATTCTTTAAAATAAATGAATTGTCATACACAAATGTATGGAGTTCAAAGAGAATACTTTTTTTTGAATCAGAGAATTATTGCGAAGCCATTTTTCAATATTTACAAACGTATACGAGATGTTATTTCAATATGAGACAATTAAGTTAAGAGTTAGAACTATAAATAAACTCCACATATAGTATCTGGAATATAAGAAAATCAAGGTTCTCTCAACTATCGTATTCACTTATGAAGAAAGATAGCAAATGGAGAACATGCGAAAATGTGCAATTTTTCTCGATAACTTGATAATCGGAATCATATTGATAATCGAGTGACTTAACAGAAAGATATTTTTGAAGGATATACATTATATTGTCGAATAGGTCTCAATAATATTTATTAATTGATATATAGCTCTAGAAAAGCATTGTAGTGTGGTGCACTTAGAATTTTATTTATTATAGATCGTCAGAGATTATCTAACAATGTTTTTTAAAATACTTTAATTCGGTGTAAAAGCGATATGGAAATTGTGGATTCTGTAGTGTGTTTCTTGGCATCTATTGTATCTTTTGGCATTTTCGCTGGCTACATTTCTCTAAATACTAAATAGCAATGATACTTTATGTTTAAATAGTTCAACATAAAAAAGAATAATATCTACAAATGTCAACAAAGTTTTCTTTAACATGTTTTATATTTACGGATTTTCTATTTCTGATGACTTTAATTAATTTTCTCGGATTTCTCTGAATCATTAACTATCGTTTCATAGTCTGATGGAATCTAGTGAATATTTTGAATGTCTGTAGATCAGAGTGAGTTCTATAGTAGTTCTTATTCATTAGAATTAATCAGAAAGTGTTATTCAAGCATTATTTTTCTCTAAAACAAAAATTTAGTAAAAAATCACTGTAAAAAGTTGATTTTAAGAAATAAGAACACAGTGATGCTATCAACATGGTTTTTTTCTAATCAGTGTAATCAGTACTTGTTGTCAAAAAAAGTTTAAACTCGCTTATAACACATTGTTGTCATTAATACTGTTCAAGTTCTGTAGAAAAGCTTCAAAATTTTGCCATAAAAAAATCTCAAGATAATAATAAACAAAATTTGTTGCTATTAAAAAAAAATAAGAATGAGAAAATAATCAATCCTTGAACTCACTATTCTTATAAATTATTTTGAATTTATATTTCGCTAGAGAAGAATTTGCCTCTTTGTAAAGAAAAGCAAGAGAATTTCATCCTATTCCAACTAACGTAAAAAAGGATTATATTTGATTTCGTAGAAAATCTTAGTCAGAATTCTAAATATCTTTTGTGTCAGTATACAATAATATTCAGTTTATTATTTGCATCAATAACTAAAACTAAACAAATAGCAATACTTAAGTTAATGACTCGTTATTTCAATAGGCACCTGTAAGTAAAGCCCATCAAGTCCAGATCTGAAATTTATCTGTTAACCGAGTCGAGGCTCAAAAATTTTAGGTCCTATGGAATCTCTCTGTAGAAGTGCTGCCAGTATCAAAATTGCAATGTTAACAATGACACTTTGATTCATACCTATCATTGACAGAAACCTATTGAAATTTATGGATAAAGATCAATTACCATTTGATACAAGAAAGTTTTTATCATTGTTTTCTTTCAAGTTTATTTTTTTTGTAACTATCGGAACAAAAATAACAAATGATTCTTACAGACTAAAAACAAAACAATATCTGAACCTATTTAGATTTACTAGATATCTATTTAAGTTTTTTTCGAAAATTTTTCAAACTATTTCCATCATGTGTTAATGAAGATGATACAACAGAATTTTGATCATCATCATAAAGATTTGATAATTTTTGTTTATTCGATCGTATTGATTGCCTATTATCAGATTGTTCTTGATCGATAAATGCACGAGGTGGTGATGACCAATTTGAATATTCTTTTCGATTGTTTTGACCGAGTTGCATTTGATAACGAGTAAGAGATGTTAATAAAAGTTCTATTGCTTTTAATGTCTTATTACGTGATATATCAAGTTGTTGATCTAATTCACATTTAGAATTATTAATATCCGGATCATTAAATGTCTTATTAATTTGATTTCTTATTGATGAAATTTCTCTTTCCGCATAGCGTAATGAATGTTCGTCATGTAAATTTATAGTTGATCGTACAGATTCTATATCACCAATCATTGATAGAACTAATTCACGAAATTTTGATAGACGTTGAGGATGTAATAAATTTAGTAAGTGATTTGAGCAGTTTAAAACCTAAATTAAATAAAAAAAAGAAGACAAATTAAACTTATATTCATATTGAGCATACAAGTTTAAATAAATCAGATTTTTCTTTCGTTTCTTCATCAGTTGATTCTTGTAATGAAGATACTGGTTTAAATAAATCTGTTGATGGTAATGTTTGACAAGCGGACATTGGTAATATTTGGGATTGTTTTATAGAATCTTCTGTATTTATTTCAAGACGATCTTGAGATGATGATGATGATGGAGTATGTGAATAAGAAAATATCGATTTAACATTCGAATGAATCGATGAAGATGTATTCAATTTGTTATTTTTTTCAACATTTTCTAGCCATTGTTTGTGAAGACTCTAAGAAAATTAGACAAATTATTTTTGAAATATAATAATATTGTAAGAATTAGAGTTAAATATAATGAAAAAATTGATTACTTTATTTATTTAATGTATAGATTATTTTCATCTCGAACAATTAATAAAAAATCGAATTTGACATGCACAAAAATCAATTGAATATAACAATAATATAAGTTCAGAAGTGTTTTCTATGGATCTTCGCAGTAGTGAAGGCAGGATTTTGGACTCTTGTCTCCTGGCTCCGCCACTAGGTGTTCGATATTTTCTTAAAGCAATATTCTCTCTCTTTTAAAACTTCGACTTTGGGTGGACAATCAGAGAAATTTTTGAAGTTTTGTTCTTTTCTAGTAAGTCTTCATTCGTAAAAATCTATTAATGATAGCTTAATTGAGTTTATCTTACTGTTCAATTTTTTTTGTCATTCAAATACCTTCAAATGATCATAAAATTGAGAAAATGACTTATTCATCATTGAAAATATTTCAATATGACCAAATTGTTTCTTATTTAGCTTAAGTAATGTTTTTGTTGATTGACATACATCATTAATATCATTAAAACTATTCGAATATAATTCAATTTCAGATTGATGCATTAACTGAATAATTTCATTTGATTGTTTTAGTTTTTCTTTTAATAGTTCAATTGTTGAACAAACATAACCATGAATAATACATACATATTGAAATAATTGAATTAAGATTTCATCAAAACTATTTTGATTAATCAAATCACGAACTTTTTTTATTAAATCATTACTTGATTTTTCAAATGAATATTCTAAATATAAAACTTTATCATATAGATAATATATTATCAATTGATTACCCAATGAAGATCTAGAAAATATTTTTTTTATCTTTATCTACAAAAAAAATAAATAAATAAATCTCATACTGATCTAATGGCTGTTGACTTGAAGCTTGCTGATTGTCTACGAGCCATTCATTTTTAATTGATGTTGATGCTCTAATAAAATAAATTAATTGAAAAAAAAGTATCTTTCAAAATCCTGTTTACTTTTGTTTTGTTGTTGTTGTTTTCATTGTGACTTTGTCTTTTGTTTTAGTCATTATTCTTTGTGGTTCATCTTCATCATTAACTTTAAAACAAAAAATGAACAAGATTATGTGAAATTGAAAAAAAGAATCAAACCTTCATGAGTACATAGATAAACTACTGTGCTATTAGCACTCAGTCCATACGTGTTCATATATTGAGAAAAATTTTCATATTTATTCACATCTAGTAAACGATATTGAAAATCATATAATGATGTTTTGTATTTCGAATCGTCTATAATGAAGAAAAACATGATACAAAATAATTTAGAATTATTTTTGTTATTTTACTCAAATTGAAAATATTAAGAAGACGACGATGAACAGTATCGAAATCCATATCGTTATCATCCCAAGTACAAAAACGAGTACCACCACCATTTTCAAGTTCAAGTTTTCTTATTGTACCATCTTTGGTAAGTGTCAAACGGCCACCACGAAATTTTTTATTCATTTATTATAATGATTATCTAAAAATTCAAAACTCGCGTAGGTAAAATATATTGCAATAGAGTTATGATCATTGAATATTATTTTCATGTTCGTTAATATAAATCGTTCATAAATTACAGTTATTTCACTTTCGAGATTAAAATTCTTGAAAAGAAAAGAATTTGAGAAAAAAATTACGAATTATCTATGAAACTCCGTCGCCATCTCGTATATGTTATAATTAGTATGGAAATTCAACCAATAGAATTATAGACTATGTTAGGCAATTTGAATTATTTTATATATTATCTTTGTTCAATCAATAGAACAATATTTTGTTATCACTAATAAATATTGGTTTGATTTAAAGAAATTTATGTTAGAACAAATGTCTTTATTTGATACACATCAAGAAGATACAGATGAAGAAGAAAATAATGTCAATGAACAAGAACAAACTGATAATGATGATATTGCATTTGTTGCAAAACTAAAATCAAGTCGAACACTTGCCAGTATTCTCAAAACTATTCATTTTGCTGATGTAGGGTTAATTGTTATATATTCATATTATTAGATTTAATAATCGAGAAGAATAATAGTTATAATGAATTCTAACTAAAATCTGTTTTGTTTTAAATCTATTTGAATAGAGTTCTACAAAATCTTCTGTCTATTTCATGATTAATATTACTCATTTGTAACGAGAGATTAAAAGATATGTTTGATTAATATCAAATCAAATTCTTGTCGATTAACATTGAGTTTGATAAGAAAACAATTTTTTTCAAATATAGACTAATGAGTCAAATTATTCAACACTAAAAATGATCAATTGAAATGTTTAATTAGAAAAAAATGTCATTCATTTGATGCAATATAAATGCTGTAGAGATCAATTATATTTGAACAAAACTGTATAATATACAAGAGTTCTTAATTTAAATTTATCAGAATTCAAATATATTTATTTAAGAAGACTTCTGTTTAGGATGCTATATTTTGTGCATTACCAACTGGTATAAAAATCATTGTTGAAGATAAACAATGTGTACAAGGTAATGCTTTTATTGATACACGTGTTTTCGATTCATATGAATTGGTGCGACAAATTCGATTTCGATTTCATCTTGAAACTGTTCTTGTATAATTTTACGGTGCCTTATTTTTTATTTGTTTTGAATATTTTATCTATTTAGAATTGTTTGAATGTCTTTGGTATTCCACTTGATCCGGTGACACATGAACCATTACCAACAAATGTTGCTGTACAAATTCATTATCGTGAAAATCAAACACATCCATTACAACTTTAGTAATTTATCATTACTTATTTATTGATTTTGTAAACGATCAGAGATATCATTCTGTTTTTTCTTATTCATTTCATAGTTTAGAAGAAGAAGGTGTAATTACTGAATGTTTAATCAAAGTATTAGATGATACAGATACAATTGATTTTGATTTTCAAACAGAAAATGTTGTTACTAAAGTTGTTTTCAAAGTTAGTAATCAATAATGTAACAAATACTTTTGATTAACTTTTAATTGTAGGCTAGTGGATTCAAAGAAGCACTTAGTGAAATTGATCTCAAAGCTGATTGTAAATATTTTATTTATTCTTCTTTTCATTTCTGCTATTTTTATTTTTTAAAGGTATTGAATTATTGATTACTCAAGATGTTCCACATTTTCGTCTTATTGCTAATGGATGTGGAGGTAGTACATCAGTTGATATAAATCAAGATTCACCTGTTATGGATACATTTCTATGCACAGAGCCAGTGAATAATCGGTAATGTTTGTTTTCTCTTTTCATTTTAATGAACTTATTCTTCAGATATAAAACTCAATTTTTTCAATATATTGTTCGAGCATTATCCATTGCAAGTAAACTTTCATTACGTATTGATGCTGCTGGAATTCTCTGTGCACAATTTCTTATTTATACCGAAAAAGATAAACCTTCACTTGTTGAATATTTTGTAAATTTGTTTTAAAATTAAATTTTATTATAGTTTTTATTTTTATATATTTAGTTTGGACCTGATGAAGAACTTAATGAGCATGAAGCAAATACGCAATCAAGTGACGTCGTTCTAATCGAAGACTAAAGCCGGTGTTTTCTTATACTTGTATAAATGTTCTTTTTTTTTCCATTCAAAATAAAATGAAACTACAAAAGATTATTATAGTTGCTTGAGCTGATTGTTTTTTGTTAGAAAATTTCATAAACAAAAAATGTTTCAATAATCATAGGTTTTCATTGACCAATATTTTAGTTCAAAGAATCCAATTATCGAAGTATTAGAAGACTTTGCTCAAAACCGGTGAGCATCTAGATTTTTAGTTGTTCTGTTTTTTTTACATTCTTTTAAACTAAATAACTGATTTAAAATATCAACTAATATTGATAATAATTTTATGGATACACTTTGAATATTTCGAAAAATAAACTGAAATAAAGTAGAAAAATGAAAGTAGCATAGCAGTATGAAAAAATAAGTAAAAGTTTAAGCAATCAATAAAGCATAGTAGAGCTCATACAAATCAATAAGAGAATGTATCCTGATGCACTGATGTTTAATTTTTGCCGATATCTAATCTGAATCATTGAGTAGTTTTCATTCTGTTTTCGAAAAGCAGCAATATTTAATTTAGAGCAAGTCTAAATGTTTATCTAAATAAATGAAAAATTTATCCGCTTTTAAAACATAACATACGAATCGAAGTCTGTTCTGAAAGTTTTCGAATTTCTGGAAAGATAAAAATTTGAACATTGTACAAAATATCTCTGTTAATATATTATGTTTGAAATAGACAAATTTTTATTTATTTAGATAAATATTTCGACTGGCTCGAAATTAGATATTTAGAAAATAAAATGAAAACTAATTGATTAGATTAGATATCGACCAAAAACTAATAATCGTTTATCACAAATTATGCGTTTAATCATAAACGAATCACTGCTTATAACATCAATAATATAGCGTTTGAATGATAAGAACGCAATTTTTATGTTTTACTTAGAAAATCGTTTATTGTGATAAACGAGTATTTTGGACAATACGTCACGCTCTAAACACTGTGATGTTAAATATAGTATAAACGGGAAGCAAGGATCCTTTCAACTAACTGAGTGTACCAATAATAAGGATACGACCTTTCCTCATCTTCTATCGGTTCAATGATGTTAGAGCATTCGGTCACAATACGACTAAACGCTCTGACCTCATGACCCATAATAGCTGTCTGCTCAATCTGTCCTTTATTCCCTCTTTCCTCTATTCTCACTTCTCTCTTCGTCTTCTTTCCATGTCTCATATATAAGCTCGTGTTCTGTATGAAGCGGACAAAACTGGAGCGATGGAGTAGTGTAGTGTAGTGAATATCGTATACTTGAAAATAGCGCTAACGCTACTCCTCCATTTTTTCAAGATCGATTACTATAAAATAGATACTGCAGTAGTAATGAAAACGAGCTATCCTTCATTTCCATTACACTGGGTAAGTGTCTGACAACATTCTTGTTTTTAGTGACTCATTGCGTTATTCACCATGAATCTTTCTCGTTCTCTTCTTTATTACACTGACTCTTTTTCTTCTGTTACTCACGCCAACATATCAACCTTTCGTGTCAATAATAAGTCATCCATTCGACAACTTTTCTTACTTCGCACCATCTTTGTATTAACGAGCACTACCATCATAAACGCATTCATTTTCTCAACATACTCCGAATCAAACACGACTCGACCTTAATCGTCCACAAGTTAGAGCAACATATGCTTAGTCACTTAAATAAGCCAGTGTCAAACTTAGCATGCGATCATTCGCTGCCGATGTCATTATTAAGCAAGCCTTTCTCAACAATGAAGTAATTTTGATGCAAGAATAAGCGATTGGCTATGCTGTTATTGCTCATATTGACGATTGAAAAATTATTTCTAAATTAGAAAAGAAGAAAGAAATGCAAATAGAATAAAGCGTTACTCTTCAACAAAATCATGATGTTTATCTGTTTCAATACAATGAAAAATTGCAAGATAATTTTGTCGTTAACATAGAGACGTCACTATCGAGCAAGGAATGCCACGTCTTTTTATCGTACGTCTTCAAATTGGATCTCATGTAAAAATGGAAACAAAATACGATCTGTCATTTCAATATGAATTTAGAAGAAAGAAAAAAGACACTCGATTTCAAACTGAAATGAGGGACTTGCAAATCTTTAGAATTATGATTATGATATCTGTAGTATATACCCTCTATTTTTGTAGGATGTGGGTATTGCAGTCCTTTAGATGTATACTGGTGATGTATGTAGTATATACGCCTGTTTTCATAGGGTGTGGGTTTAGATCTTCTTTTGATTCATACCCACACCCTATAAAAATAGGTGGTATATACTGCGCATATCATCATCATAATTCTAAAGATCTGTAAGACACGCACTCTATATAAATAGGAAGTATATACTGTAGATATTATCATCATAATTCTAAAGACCCGCAAGATACGCAGTTTTTGTGGAAAAGGGTGCTGTTGTTTCCTCAAAATTCAGTTTGAAATTAAAAAAACCATAGATTCCATTATATCTCGGTATCAGGTGTGTTTCAATGAGGTGAGGGCGTGAGTGAGGGCTATAGGGTAATATTGTCTTTTTTGTCTTCGTCCACACCTTCATAACTCTTTATCGAAGATCATTGCTGAATAGTTTTAGGCACTAATTTCGTATGACACAATCTTATCGGCACGAATGATAGATAGAGATTTAAATTAGAGCTAGACGATACTTAACTATCATGTGAAAGAAAACTCTTTAAACTTCAAAATAAGGTGTTCTTCAACTGTACACATCTCTCGGCTGCAAAGCTATGAGTTTTACGAAACTTTACTGAGTTACGCTTTTTGGTTCCTACCCTTTGACAGCACTTCGTAAGATCTGTAAATTTTTGCACCTAAGGAGACTCGATGTTCTCTAACACTTGGCTGTTTCAAAATTTTTGTTCTAAAAGGTTCAAAACAAGTCTCTGACGACTCTAGAGACTTATACTAGAAATTAATAATAGCAATAGCAAAAGCAAATAGGAAATTCATGATCACCATCTCAAATATCTTGAGAGAGCCTAGAGCGCTGGCCAAAATAATAAAATCTTCTATTTGTATTCAATTGTTTGCTCATTTGAAATCAATGATAATTTGGAATGAAAATGCGTTTATCCAAAAACATTGACTTTTAGGGTAATTAACCTTTGCTAGTTAAATTAGCTATTGATATAAGATTCAGGTCAATACTCGTTTAAATATTGATTATAATCTATTAAGATATTCAACTTTAAAATTTCTGTTTAACAATATGAATGAATGGACAGAAATCCTTTATTTAAGCAAAAATATTATTCTGATTTATAGATGTCGAACTGTAACTTCAGTTAAATATTTTTAGATATAGATGGAAACAAAAATCATCTTCTTGGATATTGATGGAGTATTATGTTTAAGGAAAGAAATTGATAAAAAATGCCTACAAAATTTGAAGACTATAGTAGACATGACATCTGCTCGAATCGTTTTGACTTCTTCTTGGAGGTAATTGGAAAGTTTCCATTTTGTTAGTTCTCCATCTCGAATTTAATGTTCTATTTAGATTTTTTCCAAAGTCAAGATCCAAAATCGAATCATCTTTTAAAGAAATTGGTATTGATTCCTTATTAGGATGGACTAGTGATCGAGGTAAAACAAGAGTAGATGAAATCTATCATTGGATGGAAGCTTTTGATAATAAAACCACTCAACAACACATTATTATTAAGAAATGGATTGCCATTGACGATATGGATTTATTCCAACTTGATAAAAATCGAATGCAAGACCATTTTGTAATGACTACAACATTGCATGGAATTACAGAAGAAACAATCAAAGAAGCAGTTATGTTACTTTCGTAATATTGTCTGACTCAGTCGAAATATTTTACTAATAAAAAATATTGAGCAAAAAATTTAATCTTTCTTTATGCTCAAGTAATTAGAATACTTTTGGATATAATAGAGAGCATGGATGTGGTGACGGTTCCATAAGATGGGTGAGTGTGATAGTGAAGATGATGGTAAAGGTACAGATACAGAAATATTTACACTCGAAGGTGTGGTCAGTGTAGACAAGACTCTTCTCTTTTCCCACAACCTACACAAACTCCTACACCGAACTAGCCCGAGAGCTGCGACGGCAAATGTGATTGTCTTGAGAGAGAAGGCGAGTGCGTATTCAAAAAATTGGAACTGAACAAATGTAATGATAACGAATGTCGATGCTAATATAGCGAGCAGTATGTTCCACTAGTCTTCGTACGCAACAAGGAGAAAATATGGATTATTGAGATGACACAGACGAAGGCAAGATAGGAGTGCCATACATTAGTTTGCGATACTGAATAGACTGTGTTAGGATTTCAACGTTTCGATTGAAGAGCGCTTTTCCCGACAAGATTACTCTTTCTAATGCAATGATGACGAGTGTTCTCTAGCCTATTCATTTCCTCTATTCAACTTTTTCTGTCATAATCGTCATAATGTTGAAATGACTCGGGCTGCGCTCACTTCGAACAATCATATTTTGTATTTTGTATGCCTACCGTCATAATACTAGTTCTCGTTCTGTTGAACATGAAGAAGTTTACTACTTGCTTTAGATGGTTTTCGTGATTTCCATCGTCGAAATTAGTAGTTTGCTGTTCAATATTGATCTTACTGATTGTTATTGAAAGAAAGTTTAACTGTTGCTCTACTCCTAAACAAAGTGATTTTTATTTTCACTTATATTTAATCGATTGAAATTCTATGATGTAATCGCTCGTATCTTATTCGAGGGCTGCACGTACACTGTTTACGCACTGTAGGTTACAGAAGAGATCTGGAATGATAGTCTATTGATACGAGTATCATGCTGACTTATGTCTGTACTACACTCCACCCGTACGGTGCAACATTGGTTCAGTCGTTTTAAGAACGGTAACTTAGAACTCGATGATTTACCTCGACCCGGTAGACCACTGGAAGTGGATATGGATCTCTTAAAGCAGCTTATCGAACAAGATCCTCGATTGACTTCACGATGTTTAGCAGACCAGCTTGGATGCTCTCATACCGCGGTGGAAAAACAGCTGAACGAGTTAGGCAAAACATGGAGATATGGAGTTTGGATACCTCATGCGTTATCACCACATCAACTTCAATACAGGGTTGATGCTTGTATGGATTTAGTGACATCTCACCGCAACTACCAATGGCTCCGCAATCTTATCACTGGCGATGAGAAGTGGGTGTTATACATTAACTACACGCACAGACGTCAGTGGCTGAGTGCTGGTCAAACAGCCATAGCAACACCTAAGACTGATCCACATTCCACGAAAGTAATGCTGAGCGTTTGATAGAGTGTCAATGGGATTATTCACTAGGAAATTCTTCTAAATGGTTGCACCGTCACTGCTGATCTCTATTGTCAACAATTGGGCCGGGTTGCAGTAAAACTCTAGGGAAAGCAGGATCGAATTTATTATTTGCATGATAATGCAAGACCCCATATTGCAAAGTCGACTGGCGAAAAATTATTGAAGCTCGGATGGATTACCGTTCCTCATCCACCTTGTTCTCCTGACTTGGCTCCAACGGACTACCATTTGTTTCGTTCTCTTTCGAACCATTTACGTGAGAAAAAGTTCGACAACGAGAACGACGTCAAAATGGAACTCGTCAACTTCTTCGACCAAAAATTCCAGAACTTCTACGAACGCTGGATCCTATCCCTGTCAAAACGTTGGGAACAAGTGATAGATAGTAGTGATGGGTATATAATTGAAAGCTAGTTGTACCGTTAGAGGCGAAACATAAAAATAAAATTTTTGAAAAAAACGTAAAAACTTTGTTGACAACCCAATATTATACTGTATAGTGTTGATACAAACAAAGGTGAGAACACAAATAAACATTTGAATCATTTTTTTTAATGATGCAAATACTAATGCAGTTCATCCGACAATGACTATATTATTACAGTTGAACAGTTGAGCAGCTGTCTCATAGATAAATGTCATGATAAATGAAAGTTTAGCAAAATTATATCAATTAATTGACATTTTTCATTTGATTCTTTCAATGAGCGAAATATAACTAGAAAAAGACAATCTATACATTAGGGCCTCCTACGACGGGCACTTACCATTTGACCACAGACTCGAGTCTTCCATTGTTATTTTTTTGTCTATGAACATGTCCAAACTTTGAACGCATGTTTTCGTCTCAATGCTACAGATAACTTCTATAGGTGTATAGGAAGAGAAAGCAACTTGTAACTGCAGATGACGAAAAGCAATGATGATGATGATGATGACAATTTACAGAAAACCTTGCACTATCTAGCTATGGAAATCTTTTCTATTTCGATACAAGGCATCATGCTATATTTGCTCTCAATAATATAAGACGTCGATGCAGCATACCATGGACATATATTCACAATTGTAAACTAATAGGACTTCTCTAAATTTTAGATCAGTTTACTGCAGAAGAAACCGGCACAAACAAAATATTATAGATGAGAATAGCTAAGATTTATCACATCTTGAACAGTTAAAAAGAGTCTGATATCGTGTGGCATTCTTCTTTTTTTCTTGCCGAAAAGTCGCAAAAGCATATTAAATGTAACATTTGTCTGAGACTTGTTAAAATGAATGCTTTTTGGAGCTTTTTGATTGTTGTACTTCATTATCTGTTATGTACACAGTGGCGATATCCACTCATCACTAACCGTTCCGTTTTATTTTTTTTCCTTATCGAATCTTGCCTCCACGCCTTGCCTAGTATCTAGAGAAAACTGGTCGAAAACATATCTCAACACTATCTGTTTGCTGTGTCATGGATCACATGATATTTGAGTATATTAAAGAGAGCAATATGATAGCAAGACAAAAAGTACTATTATCTTTCTGTCGAGTTATTGTTTTCTTTTTTCTCATTGATAATATTACCTATGCGTAATGTCAACAAGTTAACGTCACTACCGACTCTTTTGTCCCTGATCTTTATCTCATATTTTATTGCTTCTCTTATGCTTTTTGAGCAGTAAGATAATGACTTAGTGAGAAGAAATGGTAAATATGATGATGGAAATATTCAAATATTGTTTTGATCTCAATTGTTGATCTTTCCTTCATTCACGCGTTTGCTTCTCAGCTTACTTTTCTTTCGTTCATTCTGGTTGATTTTTATGTGCTTTTCATATTATAAGAAAAATAGTCTGGGTAAAACAAGAGTTTTATCATCTTCACATGACTATTATGCGTCTACTTTCTGAGATAATAATACTGGATGTATGAGTGGCTGCTACCTGATTCGAATTAAAATGAACCTTGGGAATACTAAGCATCAACAATCATAGAAATATCCACTGTGCTTGAGTCAAAGTAGGAAAAGAAAGCATACTTCTAATTCTAACAGAAACGACTCAGTTCGAATCATGAACAGTTGCTCTTCATTTTCTTCAGTTATTTTCCAATGAGAATTGATTTGCCGCGATCCGTTTTGTATTCGAATTAAGTAATTTAGGGCATATATTTAAGTGCTCTTATTGATATCGTGTTTGATCAAAGGCAAACCAAGAATCATTGATATATATCATCAACAACATTCATATAATTATTTTCAGAATGTCGTCGCGATTTCTGAAGTCATTCAGTAAAATATCTACGCATCGTCGATGTGACAATTGTGGTATTACAATCGATTACGTAGTTTGGAAACAATGTACAATATGCGAAGTTTTTGATTTATGTCCTACATGCGCTGAACTTGATTATGCTGAACTATTACCTGGAACTCATAGTCGTCATGAACGCTGGCATCGAACACTATCAAAAACTGAGCCAATAACTGACGATTGTTTGAAATGGTTATTGGTTGAACAAGCTGAAAAAAACGGGAAAGAAGCTCGAAAGAAAATAAAACAAATGAAATATGAGCAGATACAAAAGGAGAAGAAAATTGAAAATGATTATGAACTGTATATTGTTACGGAAAAGTTAAAGCAACTGGGAAATGAATCATCGACATCCTCCCAAGAAACAGAGTTGAATCAATTAAACTCATTAATCGCAGGATATCATTTACAATCATTTCAACGAAACATACGTGTGCTCAGCTTAGACGGTGGTGGTAAGATCAACGAAAGTCTTCTCTTTCACATGCATATTCTAGCCTTGTTTCTCTTGCTTCTAGGTGTACGCGGTTACATGCCTATCAAAATTCTTGCTCAACTTATAACAGAAAAATTTCTCTCTAGTTCTGAGCAATTTAACCCCAATGATACAGCTTACAAGGAACGATTTAAAACGGCTCAGTTGCGCTTTACGGATCAGTTTGATTACTTGATCGGTACTAGTACTGGTGGAATCATCGCCTTTTGTTTGGCTGCGAATTATAATATATTGGACGCGATGGATATCTATGCAAATTCTTCTCACTATTTTAAGCGCAACTATTTGGGACCTTTAATCTATTCCAAATATGATCCATCTCGTATTCATCATAAGATTGATGAGATAATCAATGGAATTCAACTCAAAGATGGTACACGATTATCAGCTGAAAGTGCTACTTTACTTGATATCCGTAATCTTTTAAATCCTGACAATACGATTGATAATGAAGAATCAGCATCGGTCTTTCCATTACGTAGCAATTCCTTAGAATTTATTGATGACAAGAACTTTGTAGAGGAGCCAGAGTCCACTGATGAAATTGGCAATTTTCATCGCGCCAGACGTGAAAAAGTATTACTGATTACTGCGTACAATACAACAACAGACAGCATGACAATATTTAATACAAGTTATGCTAAGCATTGGGGTTATCGAATTGCAGATGTATTAAAGGCTACTATGGCCGCTCCAACTTATTTCCCACCACATGAGATATGGAGTGGAACGAAACATCATGGACATTTTATGAAAGAAGGAACACCGGAATTATATATTGATGGTGGTGTGTTTGCCAACGATCCAGAATTAGCTGCGTTATGGGCAATACGAATGCAATGGAAAAAACCAGTCAATTATCATTTACTTTCGATTGGCACAGGCTGTTATAATACAACACTATCGTCATCTACTTGGGGCGGTTATTTGGGATGGATATTTAATAAAGGATTCTTAATCAATACTTTAATGGATGCAACACGTAGTTTCATCGAGACTATTGCTAACAATTTGGCCAAATTCCATGATGTCAGACGAATGAAATTAAATTATCAAATAACAAAAGCGATGGCTTTAGACGATGGCAGTTTTGTAAATAAATTCGATCAAGAATGGGAAACTTTGAAAACGGGAGAAGATTACAAAGCATTGGTTTACTTTCATGACACATATATAGCGATATAGAATGAATCGAACAAATAATCCAAAATTCTATGTCATTTTTTGTCATATTTCCTTCTCTTTCTCAATTTATTGCGTTTGATTACTAACAGTGACAAAGATAAACTTGACGTTTTTCTGGTACATCTCATATTCTGAAAGCGTACTTTTTTATTTTGAGGCTGATGCGGTTCATGAGAACAAGTTCGAAAGAGTTGGTTTCTAACTATAGAAGAAATCAGTGAAATCGGATTTGAAATTGAAAGAACATTGACAAATATACAAGGTAGAAAGAGTGAAATCCTACAATTCGAGAATCCTATAGAATCCAAGGAAGTTCCAGATAATTTTCAAGAATTCTAGAGAATTTTTCAGATTTTCCGGAATTCTTAAGCATCCTTGGGAATGGGGGGGGGATCAATACAATTCTAGGAAATTCTTTGGACTTCTAGAAGATACTATAGAATCTTGAAGTCTAAAGTCTAAAAGTCCTTAGATGTACTTCTATTGCAGGAAAACCTGTTACCATATATCAACAATGAACGTAGCATTATCAATAATATTTTTCATAGCGTCCTCATTCATAATTTCCTTTTCTCAAATCTTCTGAAGGTGGGTATCTGTCTTCTTTGCATTTATATCCAAAGCTATAGCCACCCACAACGTTGCCCACGTCCACACGTACATCAACATTGGCATCCATAGCCACATCCACAATGCACATCCATACCCGCACCCACATTGACACCCAAACATCCATTTCTCCTGCAATCTGGAGATCAGTTAGCTTTAAACAAAAGAACTGCGATGTTGTGTTGAGTGGTATGTGCGGGTCTGTGTTTGGTAAGGAAAATTTCCTAGAAGCACTTTATCCAATGAGCAAGATATGTTCTACCATTCTCCGTACTACATACGTTAATTTATACGAGATAATTTCTCAAGATATACCACATTTCATTGACATACTATTTAATACATGCCTATAACTTGCCACTCGAATCTAATCGAGTATTACGACATACTCGATCAATGAAGAATCGAGGCCACAATAAAACTGTTTTTTTGGCATATGAAATCTTCTTGAT
>CAJNOL010000585.1:87797-121194 GCA_905250125.1 Rotaria sordida | reverse complement strand
ATTAACGTTTTTTTTTCTAATTATTATCCATAATATTCTCAACTGTTGAAACTTAAGACTTTGATATAGATGACATGAAATAAAAATGTACCATGGTTATTATTCAAGAAGCGTGCATTGTTAGTATTATTTCTAGTTGTATTGTTGTCTGTATTGAGTGACGGAGTCGATGTAGTAGACCCATGAACATTGAAGATCATTAGTAATGTTGTGAAGCAGAGTAGAAACATTTTATTCATAGGGATCGATTTTTTTTTCTAATCAAAACTAAAATGAAAACTAAAGTTTCTTGACACATTATAAATGTCTCTTTAAAAAATTGTATTAAGAGAAATTGTCGGGATGGAAGAAAAGAATAAAGTAACTAAGGAGAATAATGGAATATTATACATGATTAGTTGCAGCTTACTAGAGTGTACAAAAAAAAAAACAATAAAAAATCATGAGCAAAGCCACTGAAAATAATGTTTAATTTTCTTTTTCTTCTTCCTTGGAAAAAATTTTTGATTGTTTGTTTTGAATCATTATGACGCTGTGTCGAGTACTTTTTCAATACTTCCTAGCAAGGTAGTAACATTTTTCAATCGATGACTAAGTATTCTTTTAGATCATCTGCACTTTTCTGATTACTCTGAATAGGATCTGTCCGCGTAAAGGTTCACTTATGTGAACGAAATCGACTCATATAATTAGATAAAGCCAATATAACCATTGCGTAGAGCTCACCGAATTCTATTCGAGAACATCAACTAAACGAATCAAACTTGGAATTGGATAACTCGTTAAAGCAGTGGTGACCAGAAGCGGCCAACTTTTTGTGTAGTATGGCAACTGATTGCAAAGAGACAATACCTTACTTCTAATAGCATGCAAAAAGATAATTTCAGCTCTGTTGGAAAAAGATAAAAGTTCTCACGATTGAAGAGGTGTCACATGTTCAACACTTCAACGGTCAAATTACCACTGACGACATCTTTCGAGAACTCTCTCATATCGTCATGGAGCCTAGGTGAAGTATGGACTGTGGACACTAGAAAAAATTATTTTTCAGATTTCAGTGAGAAAAATAATCCAGTGTATATTTCGATAAATAGATTACGTACTTAAAAAGACCATGTTTTTCATTGACAATTTAGGAGAAAAAAAACCATGACAAACATATTTGATGATCCGTTCGTGCTACTATTTTCTCTAATTAGGAATTTCTTTCTTAGTCGAACGTCAATATTAGTTAGTAATCAATCTACAACTTTGTTTTGTCTGATTTGAGATTGCCTAGCTTCAAGAGAATGATTGAATCAGAGATCTATGTAGAATTCTATGCTGACATAACTTAAATCAAATAATTGAAATCTTTAAAAATATTTATTTTTTGAAGAAAAACCAATACTAATACACAGTATGAGCTCTTGTGATCATTCTAAAAATATAAAATAAAAGTATTTGACATATTTTTCTAATCCTAATAACATCTAATTCTCAACTAAACAAACATTGCATTTTAACTTTCTAAAGATCCATCACTAAAACAGAAAATTAGTATGAAGAAAATTTTCTAAATTTATGAAAGTCTCATAGTTTTAAATGATTAATATTAATTCAAATGATTTATTCAAGAAAAACTTGAATGATCATCATTGAAATTTTCAGATATATTTAAAAATTGACTCAAATAGTATATATGAACTATAAAAAAAAACAAAGAAAGAAATATTTTATATTTGCTATTTTGTTTTTGTTTTTTCAGAACAAAATGAATGAATATATTCAAGCATTTATTAATGGTATGAATTATGTACCATATAATTGTAATTTAACTGGTCTTTATGGTCGTATAACACGAGGTATAAATGAAGATGATTTTTCTCGTCTATCACCAGATCCTAATAAACGTCTTTCATGGGTATTTGATCATGAAACACTTTGTAATTTACTTGGAATGTCTCATTTAGATATGTTAATTAATTTAGGACATACTGTTGAATGGATTCATTATCAATTAAATGCGAATAAAAAATTTAAATTAATTATTTTTTCTGCTTCATCCGATGAAGTTAAATTAGCAACATGGGATAATATATTTGAATTACTAATAAAATCTTATCCAGAAATTGATTCAAATATGTGGTTTCGTTATTCTAAACAATTAAAGGAGATGACATTTCAAGAAATTGATCCTGAAGGAATAATTATTAAAAATTATTATTTAGGACCTGATTCAGATGAATATATGCATATAAATCGTTTTTTAAGTTTAAAAAATCACCCAACATTGTTACAAGTTAGAGCTTTTTTACATAATCAAATTGGTCTTAATGAATTATTTGGAGGAAATGGACGAACAGTAACACATGAAGGAGTTTTGTTAGATAAAGAATATTTAACAAATAATCGATTTATAAATGAGTTTAATCAATATGCTTTATTAGATCTTAATCCTATTCTTCCATAATTAATATTTGCTTAACAATTTTCTTTGTTTTTAGATAAAAAACGAATTGTTTCATTTTTCATTTGTTATAATGGTTCATTTCATGATCGATGCAATAAACAATATTATCAATGAACTTATATATATTTTTCGTATTATTGCTTTAGACTTTTATTATCATAATCAATCATAAGAATATCATTTTTCTTATAGTTTTATAGTTTAATGAAGATGTTTTTTTTTTGTGAAACTCGATCTGAAAGGAGTATTGAAGTGTTTAGGGGAAGAAATTTGCCCCCCCCCCCCCCCTTCCTCCTCACAGACCTTGAGATCGTGACAGAGACACTGTAGTTTTGAAGCATAAAATAAACAGTAAGGTAGAAATCTATCTTGAAGAAATGGAACAAAACGATGTTCATTTAATTAGTAACAATAGGTCCATCGTGTTGCACATTTTTAATCCCACAAGGGATTGCGTTAACAGCCTTTTCTTTGTTATATAGAAATAAATGATCTTCTGTAAAATAATCTTATTGACATTAGCTATTCTACAGGTAGATACACATTAACCTTAGTTATTATAATAGCATCAAGACAATTATTACTTTTATTTGATTTTGTTATCTATTCTCTATCAATATATGACATATATAGTTTTTCAAAAATCTAATCAAAAGAAGAATGTCAATAGTTTTTGAGTAGTTCAGATGGATTTACATGCGTTTTTGGTAATTAAATAGTCGAGTATTCAAAATTTCATTGAATCCATTTTCGATCAAATGTCTGTCTATCAACATTATAATCACAGTAATTTTAATCATCGCCATATTTGATTTTAGATCCAGTTTCTATTTAGCTTCGAGTCTGAATAGAGAAGAGCTGACGACAGCCTACCTGAATGCAACAATGTTTTGGCTACAATGTAGCTTCAGATTAACTGTTTTCCACGAGGAGTCAGTAAATACCTGAATTCTGGCTCCTTCATTTGGCCATGTAGACCAGACATATCTATGACGGCATTACTGTCCGCACAATGGCGTCAGTGGTGCGAGAGGTGTTCCAAAAATACTATCACAGCAACGGCAGCTTCAAACCGAAATTTCGACTTTTAGGTTTTCTTTTGTTTGTGATTAAATGTTTTCTTGTATTTTCTGACGAATGGTGTATCTACTTCTACTAGTCATTTTATTACTTTACGGAATCGTCCAATTGTTTGAGAAAATAGTGAAATTAAGCAAGATTCACATCAACTTCATTATTAGCAATGAAAAGGACATCAACCAACTCTACTTATTTGTCATGCTATTTCATTTCATGGTCGATCATACGATTGTATTGTAAAGGAAGTTTCAAAGGGGTTTCATGTTATTACTTTAGACTCTCATGGTTATGCTCGATCACAAAAACATCATCTACCATAGAACATTCGATGGCTTGGCGAAGATCTTTATCATTTTATCGAATTACTTGATCTTTCTAACAATAATCTTATTGGTATCGGTCATTCTCTAGGTAAATATGCATTAACTTTAGCTACTGCAATAGCATCAAGACAACTATTTCAATCATTACTTTTATTTGATCCAGCCATTTTTTTTCAACAATCTATGGAATGATGGATGATAAAATTGATTATATTTTATGTCGAAAAACTCAATGATTATCGATTGATAATATTATCAAAAATGAAAAAAAAAGTGAACCATTTTCTCTATGGCCAAAAAGTATCATTTATGATTATTGTACGTATGCACTTGATGAAAATTTTTAGCTTGCATGTACATCAGATGGAGAACTTTCGATGCATAGAACAAGCGTACAAAACGAATCAAATATTCATCAACTAATTAAAGATTTGAAATTTATTAATGATATTTCAATTCATATTGTAATATCATCAATAACTTTTGAAGACGATCGTATGAAAACATCTTCTATAACGCTTGATCTTATTACATGGCTTAGAAAAGATCGAGATACAAAATAAAACAATGGAATAACTACAAATAGTTATTAATATTTTGGAAGAATTTATAGAAAAGTATAAATATCTACATGTTCACCTCTAAAATATTTTTATATACAGGATGGATCATAAATAGCACGACAATACAAAAATTGAAATATCTCTGCAGGTGTGGGTATGGGTATTCTCTTCGCAAACGGTCGCACCCACACTCTGGCTGTGAAAAGTCGTACTCGCATAGGACGCTACTTTAAATCATGATCGTACACATATACAAAATGTATAGATACTGGTTCTCAATCATGGTTATCTCGCATTGATATGATTGTTAGAATCAATTCAAACGATAATATAAAACTTTTCATTTCGTTCTCATTCATTTGTTTAGAATATGAGTTTTTAAGTATTTGTGAAACATAATTACAAATGATGTAGTATACAACCAGACAGTTAAACTATGTCTACATTTTATAGACAAACATAGATATTCATATTAATATCTGTGATATTTTATTGACTTTCTTGCAAACGTCTGAAAATGTAGAAAAGAAATTCTTGTTTTTTGTTCAAATGATAATATCATTTTTCGTATTGAAATTTTTCAAATATTATATTGTAGTGTATCTTAAAAAGGTAAACGTTCATTATTTCACTACTATCCTATTCTCAGTTTTAATTAAATTTTATTCAACATATTCCTATTATTATGAAATCAATTAAGAATATATTCTTTATCTTTTCTTTGAGAAATTCTTTATTATTTAATGCAAAGTTCAAGCATTGTCATAGAAAGTATTATGTGGAGCTCTTTCAGAAGAGCCAGGTACTTTGGACGATAAGTACATGCTAGATCTTGGTTTTGACTCCCGATCATGATACATATTCGTTGGTACACTATAGACATCCATATGACGATGCTGATGCGATGATTGATTCTTCTTCCACAACTTGCAACTTATAACCACAAGAAGTATGATGAGAGCAATGCCCACTAAAGATCCGATTACAATACCAACAATGGCACCAGCGTTAAATATTGAACTATTTGAATAATAATAGTTGCATCCATTAAAGCCTGACGAATAATGACATGGTCGGCTACTCATTAGTTGAGAGATACGTTGGCCTACTGAAAAATTTATCTCATAAACAGAAACAATACGTTTATGTTCTCCAAATAAACGTTTCAAACTGATACAAACTCCGATAAATTAATGTTATTTGCTTTGTGATCTAAAATATATTATTATAAATATTAAGAAAGAGAGGAAAGAAAGAATTTTTTCTTTATTATTTACAAATAATACCAAGTAGGAATATTTTGTTGATTTTTTCTCTTCCTAAATACACACTAGGTAATCATTCGAAAAAGAAATTGTCAATGATCTGAAATGGAGTATTTTTTTCTAGTAGAATGACTCATTGTTCGTCACAACAATCTTTAAAATATAAATGATACGTATTTCTTTAACAAAGATGATACTAGTGAAAATTTTACAGATAAAATCAAAACAATATAGTCAATTTGAAGTTAATAATTGAAATTGTATTAGATTGTCCATGACATTATTCCTTTTCTAAGATATAGATCTGATTTGTGCAACTTGTCATGTTAGTATTTGATGAACTGAAACTAAATATGGAAACTTCTCTACTAAAGTTAAAACTTAAGAAATAAATCTCAAATTTGAAAATAATGGTTAAAAAAATACTGCATAAAACTAATGTGATTGAAATAAAACCAAGCGACTCAAATAGTAACACCATCTCGATGTTTGTTTTCATCGAACTACTGAAAGGGATGAAGTGTATGACTAATATAAAATGCAAATACCATATAGTTAATGGAAAAAAAATTTTTTGCAGTCTTCGTCCAAACTTTTCTTTTTCTCCCGTCAATCTAAACAATGAATCGGATGTGAAGTTAAAAAAACAACCAACCATTGGTGGGGAAGTTTTTTTTTGACGTTGTACACTACGTCATTATAATAACAATATTTTTTTTCCAACTATTTTTACTGGATTATTCCTTTCTCTCGGTTTCAAGTATTGCTATATTTAGTCACCAAAGTTCAAAATGAGCTGCTCAATCTGGCACAACAGTCACGCTTGATCCAAGGAGATTTTTTCCTCTGGATCGAAAGACTGATACACAAAGATCGCTAGACTGAACGAGCCAAGTTATTTCTAGAGTTGTTTGCCTCGGTGTTTTTATCACGTTTTTCTTGGTACTTCTATATCTGGTACTCTACTGTGAATACAAATGTATATTATAACTTATATTTTCTCAAGAAACAAATATACTTTTCCAGTTTTATTAGGCTTAAGGATGAGGATGTATGATCAAATCGAAAAACTATTTTTCTCTCTACAGAAAATATAAGTTACAATGTACTTTTGTATTCACGATGGTACATCAGCTATATGAATACCACATACAGCTTTCTTCATTGAATCAACTATGTTATTTAATATTAGGATATTGATTGACAGAAAAAATATGCCGAAAATCAACTGACATGGATAGGAGGAGCCATACATAATTGTTTATCCAACTCTTCAATTTTGATTAATGAATGGATTCATAGAAAATGAACCATTTTCTGGAAAAATAATGACGCTATAACTTTTGCACTATTTTTCTGAGCGGAAGCTTTTTTTCGATTTTGATCAACCAATAAGGTAGCACGTAGTCAACATTGGTCTGTGTATGGCAATAAAAAAATCTTGATGACTGATTTATGGAGAGCAAGTGCATTCTGTAGGAGCAACTCGGCGTTTACTTATCATTGCCGAACTTATAGTAGCTACTACAAGTTCGGCAGTTATATGAAAATGTCAAGTTGTTGCTAAAGAATAAGCTAAACCTTCAAAGTTTAGGTAGCCAGCATTTTTTTTTGTTCCCGCATACAGACCATTTCGACTGTGTTCTATCTCTCTGCGTAGTGAAAATTGAAAAAACACTTCTCGCCCAGAAAAATGATATACTTTTCATGGGTTTATTCTAATAAAAAGAGTCACTGACAAGGAATGATCATTACTGAATTCAAATACCTTCCAACATCTTTTGTTTGTTCATTTGACGCAATAAGCAATTCAAGTTATCTCATACTGCTTTCAATTCAATTTCAACAATCTGATCTAATCGAAATTATTATAACTCTGATCATTTGCTTCCGAAAAGATTATTAATCACCACAGTGATCTTAGAATTCTATTGAGAAAAAAAAGTCTTCATAAACGAAATTTTCGACGGACTCGAGCTATGAAAAAGTCAGCAGTGTCCAAGGACTGAGAAATAGGAATTCCTAATTTGTGGAGGAATTGTCAGTGTAGCTATGATAATTCCTTGGGGAAATGGGAATTGACCATTATTTCCATCACAGTTCCCTCATTCATGAAAGTCAAGATAATGCTTTTTTTGCAATAATTTTCGTACTCATACGTTCATGTGCACAAAATTCTTGATGAAAACGAGTGTAAGAGTAATAAATACCGTAGATATTGTATTTTTTTAATTTTAGCATTCAAGGAAATGCCAGGGAACTGAGTAGGAATTCCTATTCCTCAGTCCTTGGCCATCCCTCTAGTAACTACATACTGCAAATATTGATTCTGAATAGTTGGAAGAATTCATCATGCTTATTCATCGATTGAAACATGTTACTACCTTGCTAGGAAGTATTGAAAAAGTAATCGACACAGCGTCATAATGATTCAAAACAAACAATCAAAAATTTTTTCCAAGGAAGAAGAAAAAGAAAATTAAACATTATTTTCAGTGGCTTTGCTCATGATTTTTTAATGTTTTTTTTTGTACACTCTAGTAAGCTACAACTAATCATGTATAACATTCCATTATTCTCCTTAGTTACTTTATTCTTTTCTTCCATCCCGACAGTTTCTCTTAATACAATTTTTTAAAGAGACATTTATAATGTATCAAGAAACTTTAGTTTTCATTTTAGTTTTGATTAGAAAAAAAAATCAATCCCTATGAATAAAATGTTTCTACTCTGCTTCACAACATTACTAATGATCTTCAATGTTCATGGCTCTACTACATCGACTCCGTCACTCAATACAGACAACAATACAACTAGAAATAATACTAACAATGCACGCTTCTTGAATAATAACCATGGTACATTTTTATTTCATGTCATCTATATCAAAGTCTTAAGTTTCAACAGTTGAGAATATTATGGATAATAATTAGAAAAAAAAACGTTAATTGTTTATTTGTTTGTTCAAATGAGTTTTATCCATTATGATATACTATTCATTAGAGATTTTCTTTTATCTATAATACAAATAATTTTAGTGACCATATCGACAGCTACTGGTTGTTTCTCATCAGACACTTTAGTTACATTAATCAATCTACAACAAATTCCAATCGAAAAACTTCGAATTGGTGATGAATTACTTACTATTGATGGAACTAAGATTGTTTCTACTGAAATGATAATGATGCTTGATCAGAATCAACATTCATCAGGTTATTTTATTATCTATACTATTATATAATCCCGAATTGTTTTTTTTCTTTTGTATAGTAATGTTTTATACTATTATAACTGCATCTGAACATAAAGTAAGTCTTACTAGCCATCATTTGATAGGAATGATTAATAATGATGGAGATATAAGTTACATACCAATCAAAGATATCAAACATGGTGATATTCTTCGTGTTATCACAAATGGACAAATTTATTCATCTCCTGTCATCGATATAAAAATGGAAATAAAGAATGGATACTATGCTCCATTAACTATGACTGGTATGAATAAATTTATTTCACTGAATAAAACTCATAACTTTGTTTTGTCTTGTTTTGTTTTGTTTTAGGCACATTATTAGTGAATAATATTGATGCTAGTTGTTTTTCAAATGTTAAAAATCATGATATTGTACAATTTTATATGAGTCCTATACGTTGGTACTATAGATTAAGTCGATTATTGTTCATTGAAAAGCCATTTGGTGATAAAAGTGTCGATGGAATACATTATATAGCACAGATGTTATATGAGATTGCTCTATCAATTTATCCATCGATTTTGCATTTCACCTAAATAACTAGGAATGTAACACTATCAATACGACATTAGATATTTGTTATTGTTGGTATTGATGTTGAGATTGTGACTAGTAGGGTTAGTCAATTATCTCGTAACGGATAACAAAAAATTTGCAAGTTTGATTTTCTTGTCAGGAAAAGTCTATTTTACACAAATAATGATTTTCATAATGAAGTTTGATCAAAGATTTTCAGGATCAAAGAATTCGAATCTATAAGGAGTTTGACGACAAGATTGAAACTCAAATATATTGAGAAATCTATCATAGATTCAGATTTCTCGACTTCGAAAGCTCTCAGTCCGACTTTATCAGAAATCATTATTTTCGAAAAGTAGGCTTCTTCTGACGAAAAAGAAATGAAGTTTTCAAAGTTTTTGGTTTTCGTTACCACGTAACTACTTATATCTACTAATATCAAATAGTATTGGTAGTGTTACATTCCTATAAAAATAAACATAAAATAAACTCACCACATTATATATTTTTGTTATATAGTTGCCTTTACATTCACATTCAATTATGAACTTTTTCAATGGGTGTTTGACTTTTTTGTATGTTCAATACATAATTTTACTAATTTTTCTATAATATAATATTGAATAGGAATAACATCCGGACTTCTACAATAAAACTTAATCTTGTAACCGATTCGATTTTAAAAATAAGTCGTATAAATAATTTTTTCATCTTAAAAAATTTGTAAAAGTAGTCTAAATTGATGATATTATTGTCTTTCGATGAAAAACCAATTTTTATATACAGATAAACATTTATATTTGAAAGTATTTGACTAAACAAAATGATGAAATTGTATGTTTGATTAAATCCTTCTTTTTGCGACATCTGTACGTTTTCTTTTTTTATTCATATACACGTTGACTCATACGAATCAATTTTATTAGAGAAAGAAAAAAAAATAATAAAGTGCTCGTATACGTAGTTATTGCACAAAAAGTAGAAATATAGTGCAGTTGGTAATATGATGAAAACATGAATCTTGAAACACGCAGGCAATCATCATCATCTTCATAAAGAACAGTTGAGTATGACTTTCTGACGTGTTGCGCTATTCAGAGTTAAATATCTTCATTCGATTTTACGTAAAAAATTGATTTTCTCTGATTGATTCACAAATTCAAAAATTTTAAAAGATGATCCACTGTGGCGAGCACAAGAGCATTGATCACGAAGACGAATCCAAGTCGTCACAATGTCGTAAAATGTTGTATTGAAGCTTCCCCTCAAAAAAAGAACCTTAACTTTCATCAAAAACATGAAAATTGAGATAAATGCATGGTAAGATAGTCCGAGATCTGATCTTTCATAAATGACATCGTTGTTTTATCGGGCATCTCATTTCTTTCAAAAATTTCCCTCATTTTCTATTTGAAAAGTATGCTTTTTTTAATCACGCATCTCAAAATTCTCGAAGGAGCTTCATTGAGGACAATGGCTTTTTTGTTTGAAAGAGCATGTAGAAATACAGGATATAACAGAATCTCTTTTTTCGAATTAAGCGTTTTTTTACTATTATATAAAAGAATACTTTGTATAATTAGAGTGCCATCTTTTTAAGAGTTTTTCGATATATTGAACGTTTCATTCCTTTTCTCCACATAAAAAGTAAGAGTTTTAAAAAATTAGCTCTGTTATTCCATGCTTCCTGACACGCTCTTTCAAACGAAAAAAAAACAATAAGTATATAGAATGAAGCCTCATAGAGAATTTTAGCTTGCAAAATGAACTATTTTTTATCCTTGTTTATTGAATATCGCTCGAAAGAGTTATGATATATGACTGAAAATTTCATGCCGTTTTGAATTTACCTTGTCCAAGATTGATTTTTGAGAATGAAAGAAGGCCTTAACTTTAGTCCGCATCAGAAGTAGATCAATCGAGAAAAAATTAAGACTCAGACAGCAATTTATTACTGATATACAGTGTATTGGAAAAAAACGCGAAGCAAAAGACAATTAGATACAAAAATGAAGAGTTGAAAATATTGTTTCAACTCAATAGATATTATATTTAAGTAATTTCTTTATTTTATTTTCTCTTTCTTAAAAAAAGAAAAGTAAATATCAAATTAAAGATATACTTACATGTCTCGACGTGAATTATGCAGTTTTCGATGGGATGGTACACAATGGGCAACCATTACTACATCCTCTCATCTTGAATTCGAATATAAATCATCAACCGCAAATCAACAAAATACGACGTCAACAGTTGATGGAACTATTCGTGTGGCAACATTTAATATACTTGCAGATTGTTTTCCATGGTTCATTGAAATGGTAATACGTAGTGCTGAAAGGTTCGAATGGTTATGTCATGGTATCACCAATCTCAATCCTACTATTATTGGTTTAAATGAAGTCACTACTACTTCATTACAGCAGTTACAACAGTGTCAATTCATTCGTGAAAACTATTTTATCACTGAGTCATTTGATGAAAATAAGCATGATGATAATAATGAACTCAAAGGTTGCACTAATGGTCTTCTTTCTACTCATGGATGTATCATTCTAAGTAAACTACCATTGATTGAAGTATTCGCAATTTCTGTCTCGGGAAGTACTCGTGAAGCCGTTATCGGAAAAGTTCAACTTGGTAGTAATTCAGAAAATTGTGTCTATTTTTGTGCTCATCATACTACTGCATATCAGACACCGAAAAATGCTCAATTACGAGCACAACAAATATGTGACATTGTTAATGTATTGCAGCCTACTGGCCTTCCATTTGTCATTATGGGTGATCTCAATCTTCATTACGATTTTGAAGATGGTGTAGTTGTCGACAATAAATTCATCGATGCATGGGCTCAAACACATTTTTCTCATATTCATCCATTCAATGATGGAAATCAAGGTTATACATTTGATGCAGTAAAAAATAATCTAATTCCTTATTATATTCCGGGAGAACGTAGACAGATGCGGCTTGATAGAATTCTATTTTCACATGGATTTCCTGCATTCGTAATAATACCTTGTGCTATATGGGCAAATGAACCTATTAAATTTGGTAATTATCTCTTTCCAAGCGATCACTTCGGATTGTTTATTGACATTGTTACTGATGCAATAGACGATTGTAAAGAACTTATGCCATTGAGCGAACCTGATCCATCTGCTGAAGAGATTCTTTTTCGCAATGCTAAGAATAACAAAGATCAAAAGGCGTATCGTCCTGGATTAGTAAGAACTACAAGAGCATTGGTATCTCATATACTTTGGCTTGGAGCAGTTGTTCTTGGTCTGAAATAGAAGACCATAGACACTTTCTGATGAATTCAATTCATTCTTTTGACTTTTAGACAAAAATAAATGCATAAATATTTCTTTTGTTTTTATTGATTTATTAATACATTTGTAATAATGTCGATCATATTGACTGTTGTCTTGGATTTGATTTTTAATATAAGCTGAAAAGAAATACGACTTTGTCTAAATTTTGTTCATGTATGGTAGTATTTGTTTTTTTTCTTTTGTTCGATATCTTCATAAGAGTTAATATGGTAGCCAAAAATTGAATAACAGTGTATTGATTCGAGGTTTTGCTAAAAGTATTCGTATAAGTTAATAATTCAATCTCAATTCTATCAAGACCAATTCTAGAGGCGAACTGTTACCGTTATGAGTTACCGAGTAATGGACATTTCTTGTATTTGATTCTTTCGTCCAGAATAGGCTATTTTGTCAAAGTATCGATTTTTTTTTATAAAGTTTGGTCAAATGTTGTTGGAGTCAAGGCATTTGAATTTGTAATCGGTTTCTCGAAATTATACATTTCATTTCTCGGTCACATTACCTCTACCCCAATGATCTTTGATCAAACTTTATAAAATATCCTTACTCTCACAAAAATAGATTTATCTTGTCGAAAGAATCAAATTCAAAAATTTTCTGTTACCTCGTTATTCAGTAACTGGTAACATAACTTTCCATCCGTAACCAATTCCGATTAATTCTAAGAATTGGAATTGGTGCATACCTTGCTAAACGACTAAAGAGATGAACACGCTTATGAATTATATTTTCTTTCCAACAAACAATATCGCATACATGACCGAAATTTTCGAAAAAAACAATCTCCAACGTAAAGAACACTCCTTCAAATATTTTTGGACAATCTTAAAATATCATTTTGATGATTTACTCTCAAAACAAAAAAATTGAATAAAAGTGTTCTATTTTATTTCACTTTTTTTATGCGTAACAATTGAACATAAGCCATAAAAAAAAATACTAAAGCCAATATTGCTATGGCAAGTAAATTTTTCCACATATCCCAATCAGTATCATGTACAATATGACGTTGTGTTAAAATTTGTTCACCTTGCAATGTACATATTCGAGTATTGTTAGATAAACAAAATGTTAAATTTCGAAATTCATTAATAGTTAATAAATTTCCAGAATAATGAAATGCACTAATCCATTTAATCCAACGAAGAAAAGAAAAAATACTATCTAAATCCACAAGAAAACCACTAACAACCATCATAATAGAAAAAATGAGTATAGTCACACTAAGAGCAACAGCTAAAATAGAATACATAATAATATATTAAAAAAAAAACCAAGAAATATTTTTCCCATACCAAATACAGGAATACAAGCAGCAATAAAAAAACACATAGCTGAACCAAACACTGATGATACAAATATTGTAACTAAGAAGATAAGAAATCGAACTATCGAACGTTGAAAACCATTCATAGGATAAGTAATTATAGAAAAGATAAATGAAGGAATAATACGCATTGGAATTAGATCAAAAACTAGTTTAGATAAAAAAAATATTGATACTCGATAATAACCACTAGCATATTCCTAAAATAAAATAAAAAAGTTTATGTTACTTTTAGTTTATAATAGAATTTTTTTACATGAATAAATAATGCTCGTTCTTTAATCAATGGTTCTAAAGCACTTGCTGTACATAATATTTGATGTGTAGATAAAAAGAAAATAGCTCCAAGACGATTTCGTACACCAGGATCAACTGTTGCTTTCATATTATAAAAAAGTAATCCAGTAACAAGAGCTAATAAAATAGCAATCATAATTTGAGAAGCTGCCAATGCTGGATTTCTTATTGCATTTCGAAATGTTCGTTGTGCAAGATAATAGAATTCAGTTGTACGAGATCGATGTACAATATGATCTAAGAAAGATAAATCTTCATTTTTATTTTTATTCATTACAGATTCTATTAAACATTTAACATTTGAATGCATATTTGAATGTGGATAAGCTGCTTGAAGTAGTTTAGATGAACGACCATTGAATTCAATAAGTACATCAAGAACAAAATCTGCTGGATTTTCATGTTCTTTATATTTAAAACCTTGAGAAGTAAAGTAAGGCAAAACATCAATGGGTGAACCAAAATAAACAATATGACCAGCTGATAGAAAAAGAACAGTATCAAATAATTCGAAGATTGAATAACGAGGTTGATGAATAGAAAAAATAATTGTACCTAAAGTAAATAATTTATTCTTAAGGTTTTGTAATTGGTTTTTTTTTTGTCTATATAACTAACGTCCTTGCCGAGATAAATTATATAAACAATCCATAACATTTTGTGCTGTCGATGCATCAAGTCCTATTTTTAGAAATAAGAAAGAGTATTAAATAATAATAATGATTTACCAGTTGTTGGTTCATCTAGAAAAAGAACTTTGGGTGAAAGAATTAATTCCATTCCAATACTTGTTCTTTTTTTTTCTCCACCAGATACTCCTCTAATAAAATCAGTTCCAATATAAGTGTTAACACATGAATGAAGATCTAAATCATTAATAACTTGATTAACTCGTTCGATACGTTCTCGAGCAGAAAATGAACGTGGTAGACGAATATTAGCCGAAAACATAAGATTTTCTCGAACAGTCAATGTTCCACTCATAATATCTTAAGAAAAAAAAGAAAAGTCATATCAATATAACAAACAAATTGATATCGTGTACCATCTTGAATAACATAACCAACAGTATCTTTGAAAGAAGCAGGACGAGATTTTCCCGATACAAGAACATTTCCAGTCAAGCCACGACCATCTTTTCGATCGGCAAGAATATCAAGTAAAGTCGATTTACCACAACCTGTAGGTCCTATCAATATAATAATCATCGATCATCTATATTGCACAATCATATAGATATATATATAGGTCATTTTACGCAAAATGAGACATATTCACCTGTCATTTTACTTTTTACTTTTTTACCAGAATTATTTTTCTGAATAAGTTCTATTAGCATAAACATATGTAAAAATGTTGTCTCTTTCTACTGAATATTAATTAAAAGTAATTAATTAATTAGAAAACTTCATGATAGACTCTACGGTACGAACTGCATCTATGGTGAAATTTTTGGCAAGATTGAACTTCAAAAAACTTCGTCTTAAAAAAATAAGTTTTCTAGAGATCCTATCAAGTCTCGAAACAAAAATGTTTATTTTACCATCATCTAGAGATTCTGAAGAAGGAATTTTATCGTTTGTAATTGGCTTTGAATTTCTCATTTGGGTGCAAGAAAATTTTTTTTATTTGTAGATTCGTACTGTAGCATGTTGCTAATGAATAACTTACCATACACATAACATACAAAAAAAACTAGCTATAGGAAATTTCCTTTGTCTGAGATAAATGTGTTTTAATTTTATAAAGTCACGTTGCTAGCAAATGATTTAGCCTATATATAAATAATTTATAAGTTCAAATATACCTAAAATAGCATTCATTCCGGGTGTAAAGATGCCTGAAAGATCAAAGAGAATTTGTTTCTTTGTTGTCTGTTTGTTATGTGAAAATATTTGTTGCCACTTATAACAGTGTTTAATATTTGTTGTTTGATCAATTGTATAATTAATTTTTTCAAATGATATTGTTATCGTTTTGAATACATTCTCATCACATAATATTTCATCTGTTTCATTGATTTTTGTATTTTTCAACCATACAATTGATTGATTATGATTTGAATATGATGTTGATGTTGATGATTCCATCTCAATGATACCATCTTCAGCATGTGTCGATCTTGTAAGCAAAGGACTAATCATATTTTGTTTTTCATCATTTGCACCCATTTTTTATTGTCACTTCAATAGTCAACAATGTTGTCTTTTACCTATCACATTGTCTGCGTATAAACAGAAGATAAAAAAGCAGATGTGAGATAGCAACAAAGTTAATTTTGTTATCAATAACTGTCATCGAAAAATGAGATTTTGTTATTCATGTATTTGATTACAGTATAGTTTTAATTCTATTTTTTTTTGCTTGCTTATTATTAAAATGAAGTGTCAATTTATGAAATGATCATTTTATTCTCCAGTGAATATTATTGATAGAGTGATGACTGTCTGACTACTATTATTGAGATGAACATTAAAGGTCAAAGTCCATTATACTATAGACTATTTCACAATCCAGAGAATAGAGAAAAGAACATGAACATATTATTTCGATTATTCTAAAAAGTATATAGTAATCTTATTCGATTTTATTTTATATGCAACCTTATTTAATATGTTCAGAAGATTGAATTAAAAATAAAACATGATTAAATATTTGTACAAATTTTTTGAATAATATTAAGCATATACAGAGTGGCCCAAAAGTCACGCACCCGAAAAAAAATTGAATATCTCTATTATGGCTAGAGCAAACTAGCTGATTTTTTTATCAATGTTAGAGGCATGTTCAAGCTTTATATCCAGAAAGACATGCCTAGAGAAGTCCTTTGTTAAGTATCACTATTAATCGTAACAAAAAGATTTCACTTTTTTTTTACAGATGAAAAAAAACAACATACTTAACAAAGGATCTCTCTAGGCATGTCTTTATGGATATAAATCTTGAACATACCTCTAGCATTGATAAAAAAATCAGCTAGTTTGCTCGAGCCATAATGGAGATATTCAAATTTTTTTCGGTAAAGTGACTTTTGCGCCACCCATTACATTGTTTTTTTTTTCCATCTGTGAAAAATTCAAATTTTTTGGTTAAAGTCAATAGTGACACTTAAAAAAAGGGTTCACTCTCGCCTTGTCTTTATGGATATGGAGTGTAAATATGCGTTTACTAGTGGTAAAAAAATCAGCCAGTTTGCTAGAGCCGTTATGGAGATATTCAATTTCTTTTCGGGTGCGTGACTTTTGGATCACCCTGTATATATATATATATATATTTGGTTTTATGACATAAACGTTTTTGTTTTCTTTAGAAGTGGTATCTAATTTACTAAAAGCTTTTATTTTCTATTTGCAATATTAAAATAACAAACATAAAACGAGTATTTAGATTTTTTTTCTATCAATTATAATATAAAGAAAAAAATTGTTTAATTACTTAATAAATAGTCGTTATACGACGTTATTTATGTAAAAAAAAACTGTTCACACAATTCCTATGAGATTAAACATGACATGGTCATTTTCTGTTTACAGAAATTCAAGTGAAATGACTATGAAAAAAAGTTTCATAGAAAATTAATTCAGTGCATTGAAGAATGAGCATAGGAAATTGGTTTTAATACAAAAAAGTATATAAATATAAAGTATATATTTTTGAGGTTGAGTTCGGAAATTGATTCTTTCACTGTTAACTATTCTCAAATGCTTCGCTTAGTAACTTGAATATTAGCATTAATGATTGATGCTATAAAGTAGTTGTTTTAATTTCTTGTTGAATTCTAAAATATATTTGAAATAAAATAGTCGTTAGCTCACAACTATGCAAATAAAAGAAAAGGATAAAATTGATATACAGGTTTCGGTGAGAGTATTGATGTAGCTGCAGCTTTTGTCTTCGTCTACAGATACCCTTCCTAACCCAACCAATCCTCAAAGATATACACTTTATTTCTATATACTTTTCATATTAAAATGATTTTTCTGACTCAACCCAACATAAGACTATGAGTTGTAACTCTTCAATTGAATCTATAAAAATCAATTTCAGCTATGCACCATAGACATTAAGTCAGGATATTTGCAGCAGTATTCTTTAGCTGGTATCATTCATTGGATAATAATATGCAGAAATTTGAATTTTCTGGAAATATGAATTTATCATATCCTCACATCTCTTCACTATCTTTTGATTTAATACTCTGGAAGTACAATAAGGAAATAGTTCAACTATTAGAACGAAACGTTATTGGTATACGATCTGTGATAGTCTCTGACTAATGTCTGCTATTGTCTGTAGAGTATACTAGAAGAACAAACAAAAGAGAAGTTACTTTAAACTATCTACCGACGACAAAATGCTTGGGAATCGTATTTTTGATGGATACGTCCATGGATAGTCAACCGTAAAAAACGCAAGGCTCTCAAAAGAGTTTTTTCGTCTGTAGAACGTTGTAGAACTCGTTGTGCTGATCATTCTGATAAAACCAAATATTCAAATGTACTCCATAAATCATGGTACTAGAGTCAAAATAGTTGAAAACGTCAACTATCATTCAGTAGCAATCAGAAATAGTCGAAGTTTTTGAGTATTTTGGTCCTAACACCATGATTTGTTGAGTACATTGAAATAATTTTTTTCTATAAAAGTGATCAATGCAACGAGCTCTACAGATGAAAAAATCTTTTGAGAATCTTGTGTTGTTTATGGTTGACTATCTATGAAAGTATTCCATAAAAAATATCATTCAGTTGCATTTTGTTGTTGGTACTATAGTTATCTAGTCTTTTTTCATCATCTTTTCATTCTCTATTTTCAAGTAGTTTGAAATCATGCATCACTATTCTTAATCATATAAAATTCGAATTGCTCTCTCTCGTAAGAATCGCTACGTATGATTGACTAATATTTCCAGTATACTGTACTAAGCCTCCCCAACCGATAATTAAAAGGACATAGTTCAATTAAATACTCAACATTACAGTGAACCTCAGATATTCAACAAACGTTCACATGCATTTCTGAATGGCCCATTCACATAGATGATAGTTGAACGTAACTGTTAGATAATATCAGTATAATCTACTAGTCAGACTGAAAGCATATCCAAGAGATGAGCAATTTCATCTGATATATTGTCTACTTATAACAGTATAATGGCGTAGGTTGGGATCTGTGTTAATCTCAAGTAGTCATGTAAGGATTAGTTGATTTAATTGAATAAATAATTAAAGTATGAAATAGATTCAATTTATTTACACAAACAAATGACATTGATTTTACCCATTATGATTAAAACGAAAGAAAAATTATAGAAAAACTTCATTACAATAGATGTCCAACAAACAAATATTGTGAAAAAAAACAGAATTAAAAAAAAGAGATTACAGCTATGTCTTATTGATTGATGACATAGTAAAACAAAATAAAAATCGATTGTTTTTTTCTTCGTAGAAGTATGCAAATTAAAAAAAACATTAGGTTTTTTTTCTTCTCATCGTAATGTTCCTGTAAGATTTGTTTTTATTTGTTCTTCAACAATATTTCTTAATGTTTCTGTTGGTTTATAATCCATAATTAAATCTTTGGCTAATGCTGATATATATCCAGCGTTTTTCAAACATGGAATTATGATTAAGCATAAAACTGTACTTAGAATAGTTAAACTTGCAAAAAGCCAAAATAATAATCTATCCATAATAAGTGCCATTAATTTCCATTCATTAATTATTTCATTTCTGTCTTCTTCATGTTTTTGTTTATCCATTAAATGTTTTAAATGTTTTTCAAGTAAAGACATATTAGAATTAAAATATTCATATTGTGTATTTTTATTAAGATTTCTTGGTGATAATGATAATGGATGAGATTGTTGAGGGATAAGAACTATTTGAGGAACACGTGAACGAGAACGATGATGATGTTGATTAGAAGAACGTTTATTACATGGTGATATTGAACGAATATCACCATTACATGATGATGAATTGGCTAAGAATCGTTTCATTATTTCTTTATCATCATCATCCTCATCATCGTCATCATCATCATTATTTTTATCATTATATTGAGGTTCTTTTCGATAAGAATCGTCTGAAAAGAAGTTTATAATAAAATTAAATATTTTATTGATTTATTTCTATGAATATTATTTTTCGTAAAAGTTTCTTCAAATACAAATAATATTATGATTTGCATTCGCATGTCTAAAATGTCTCTCTCGTGAAGACTTAAAACTAGAATGAATATTATCAAAGTTGAAAATTTCCTCTATTGCTCAGAAATAGATAACAATAGATCTTATTGCAGCTATATATTCTTTTAAATAAGACAGATAAACTATTACATTTATTCTTTTTTTTTCATAGTATTAATTGAGAATGCATCTGAGAATGACAAAAACGAAAGATGTCAGATGAAATAAATTAGAAAATAACGATATAAATGAAAGAGAGCCTATTAGGATTTAAACTAGTGAATTTATCTATTCATAGTATATGATACCTTTGTAATGTAATAAAAGAGAGTCATAGTTCTGACGAATGAGTTCTCATTCTCAACTAGTTTACTATTCTCAATGTTGTTCTCGTATTCTTATCCTCAATTAGGTACCCATCCTCAGCATCAATGCTTCCATTGAATGATAAAAGACATAACCGGATTCATAGAAAAATCTCCAAGTGATTAATTCTAGACAATCCTATAGTGAAAACGTTCAAGAAACGGATAGATGCACACTAAATTATGTCTTATTCTACATCATTTCCTATTAGATTTCCAAAATAGAAGGTAGATATTGTCATTTAACGACAGAGCTGCCATGTTATTATTAAAATTCTCTGTCACAATTTACTATTGCTTTATAAAAAAAAAATATCCATGTTAATCTGCTATGTACTTAGGGCATATCAAAAGTAGTGGCAGTAACACGATAATATCTAATTAGAAGGCTTGAGGAAAATTCTGTTATGTATATATATATACTGATATTCTTAACAGTATTCTATGATTCAATAATGTTTCATTATTATGCAATTGATATGATTGATAATATTAGAATTTCGATCAAAGTTGTTCATCTCTGATTTTCAATGAATACGAAAAACTTTCACTGCTACATTAAATTCTGTACTGTACTATATAATATTCAAGTGAAATTTATTCATAATCAACTTTATTTTATGATTGTCAGCTAGGCTCTATCTCTGAGAATAATTAAAAGATGATATATATGGTTTCTTGAAGATCGAGAAGATGTTTGAGATGAAATACGATCTGACAGAATCGTAACAAAACAACATTTGAAAAGATCGATTGCTTTATTAACAATGATTATTATATTACAGATGAACTTAAAAAGATTATCACTCGTTGTACATTGAAACAATTGACCCTGAGGATGATCATAAAAGATCTGATTTCAATTATAGGTCCAGCAAGTTGTTCTTCATGAAATTCTGCATCTCATCTTTTGACTGTTCTGATAGATAAAGTCTGTCGGCTGAAAACAAAATATAGTTCATCATGAATAATCCTCGCTTGTACATACAGTGCAGTACAAACTTTAATGTAGAAACGAAAGTTTTCTTTATCCAATGAAAATCAGACGTAAACAGTTTTGATCAAAATTCTAATATTATTATGCGAACTGAAGAATGATGAAATATTATAAAATATTCCTTAAACCTATCATAAGGTATTGGAGTGCTACTGCCATTACTTTTAATATACATCAAGTATTTCTAATTCATGAAAATAATTATACGTACTTTGTCGATGTTTGATATTCTTTTTTTCAAAAATAACATTCTTTTTATTTTTAATTAATGGACTATCGATTGGTGTTGTTTGTGGTTTAGCAAAACATCGATAAACTTCATCTGTTTCAATTAAATGATGTTCTTGTGCATAAATTTCAACAATTTTTTTCATTCCAATCACAGGTGCTACATGTCGAACTAATGAATATTTAAATGAATATGGAATAGGAATAACAACAGGACCCGAATGATGTAACTGAAGTACATAAACAGTAAGTACAATTGATAATGATGTAAGTGCCATAACAATGGTTAAATAGATCTCTATAAGTGGAACCATTTCACTTGTTGCTGGCATTGATTCAGCAATTAATAACATAAAAACAGAAAAAGCAAGAAGTACAGTTATACCAAGTGTAATCTTTTCTCCCGAATCTGGTGGAAGCCAAAATCCGAGCAATGAAAGAATTGAAAGCCATATACAAGGAAATATTATATTAAATAGATAATATAATACACGACGACGGATATGAACTAAATTATTATCATTATTCTTTTTTAGAACAAAAAAATATTTTTTTTTTTTTTTGAAAACTTCAATTTACCATAAATTGTTACATCAGGATAATAGATTTCGGGACAACATGGATAAGTAACATCATTACGCTTTATTTCGATATGAACAATATGCCATTCACCCGAACGTATATAATTTGTCATATCAACATGATCACGTCGTTTAGTTAAATTAACTTGAGCTGCATCGTATGTCCATGAACCAAATTTTAGTTTACATAATTGATCTTTTTTTTTTAATAAAACAAAAAATAAAAACAAAAATTTTTTGTTTACTTAAATAAAAAATAATTTTACCATCAAATGGGAAAAAAGTCACATCAATTTTACATGATGATCGAAATTTAGCTGGTGGTGGCCAAAAAACATGTCCATTATTATCGACCATAGCTTTACTTTGATAATAACCTTGTGTATAATCATCAGCTGAATTATATAAAACAATATCTGGTAACCAAATTTTTGAACATGGTAAACGAAGAGTTACTAAACCATTAAAATCAGATGCATTCCATACTAAACGTTCATCATACCATTCCTATATATATATATATAATTTTTTTTCATTAGGAAAAAAAACTCTTTAACTTCTAAAGAAATTTGAACTAGCCTGTTCAAGCCATATATTTGTAGTTAATACTTGATTTTTTTCATCCTTAAATAGAAATATCAATTATTTATTCAATAAGAAATTCTAATTAGTAATTTGATTATTTATTCATATATTTCGTATTTATTTTTTGTTTAATCTATTCTTTGAAGACATCCGAAACAAGATAAGATTTAATTAAATATAAGCAGGATTAGATTTCATATGAGAAAAGGTAGTCAAGTTATGATTACAATAGTGTCTAATGTAGAGATGCTTTTTTTTTTCTCTTTGATATATAAAAAAAAAAATCTTTTTTTTTATCATCTTAAATGAATATATTCTTCTTCTTTAGATTTTATTTGCATAATCTTTGAATAGATTCGTCAAGTTCCAACTGATCGGTTTATTAATCAGTATATTTTATGATGACATACCATATCGCTTAGTTGAGCCAAAGCAATGCCAAAAGCAACATTGACTGTATTTGATGCATTATATACAGGTCTTGCTGATGGATCATAATTTCTTAATAGTTGTGCCATTAAACGTTGTTCATCAGGAATTGAATCCGAGTCATTAAGAGCTATATGATAATATGGATGATTATAATAATTTATCATAGATTGTGAATGTTGGGAATTTGAAGAAGAAAGTGTTGAATGATCTTTATTAGGTACTTTTAAACTGGTAAAAACAAGTTGACAAGAAAATTCAGAAAAATTTATTGAAATTAGAAATATGACGAATATTAACATGGTATTTTTGAGTAATAAACTAGCATTTATTTGTTCCTTGTTGACATTATTAATGTAGAAGAAAATAGATATTTTTGCTCTTATAAAAAGAGAGAAACAAAAAAGAACTAACTAGATGAAAGAGAGCATAAAGAATAGAGCGAACAATACTCTTTTTCCTGTTTGTTTGAAAAAGCAAACTAATGTAAGAAAAAAAACCATCACAATCATTACTATAAACTACTAGTTAATGATTCTCATGAGAAACATCAAGAGAAACATAGAAGTCACGATCATATCTTTGTAGAAGAATAAGCGATCAAACATAATAACACTTCATATGATAATATTTGCAAAAGGGATATAATCTGCTACATAGATACATTTATTTTTTCATTCGTTTTTCTAAGGTAAATATGAATAATAATTTATATATACATATATATTCCATTATAATGAGAATGAATAGTAATACCCACTTACCGTAATCATACCAAGCATTCATATCCTGAGGGAACCATGAATTACCCCAAAAATTCTGTTGATTTCCAACGGACATACCATATCCGCCAGACGATCCAGTGCCAAGCGAACGTTGTGATGAATAATGGCCACCACCGGATTTACAATTGGCTTTGTCGAAAAGTACGAATAAAGTTGTTATAAGAATAAAAACAATAAATGATGCTTGTCGTACCATGTTAAAGAATCGACGAGCATTTCTTTTGATAAATGGAACAAAAAAATGTACTCTTTATATCTGAAAAAAAATCAGCAAACGTTGATAAGAATTTATTCTTCAGGGTATCATTTTTACTTCTTCTAATTTGTATTTTCACGGTTAAAATGGCATTGTTAACATTAATCTAAAACATTATTAAATACAATCCACCTTGTTTTATTTCTATGCTATTATTTAATATTGAATATTTTTTTTGTTTTAGAAAAGCTTCTATCTCTCACTAAATAGTCCATCAAAAAAAAATCTAGCCAATACATAGCTGTTGATGATCATAGCCTGTCATTTTCTATCCTATAGTAATGCGAAAATAGGGAATAAAATAAATGAAGATGAAATTATGTGGAAGATTTTCTTCTCCTACTACATTTATAGACGAATCGTGATCATTCAAATGCCCTAAAGGCAATACGAGATACAATGTTGCTTATTAGAATTTCTTTATATACATGCTTATCTCTATATATATATAAATATATAAATCTATTTTTAACAGACAAATCGTCTTCTTACCAAGAAAAATCCTTTGATCTTTACGTTTGCTTGATATACATGATGAAAAAAGAAAATAGCTTATCGAAATACCACATAGAAAATGAGAAGAAATTGAGAATTATGTTGTTGTCGCCTTCTAGTTCTATATTTTCTCTACTCTTTCTCTCTCGATTTTTTTTCTTCTCTCTACAAATGCGACTAATTTGTCATTCCAACTGACAACGACAAGCGGCAGCTAGAGACCAAACCGAATATAATTTGTTCATGAAGAAGAAACAGCTTAGTTTCTTCGATTTAATATCATCGTTCATGAAACGGAAGACATTTCCCATTTGTATTGTCTAAAGAAGATAAAAATCATTCAACTTGATTATGTTTACTTGTCTTACAAAAGTTATTTATAGCATTTACAATAAATAAATGAAATATGTTTTTCATTAATTCCAATGAAATTAAAAAGTAAACATTAAAAAAAAGAAAAGAAAACGAAAGTCTATACTTGAATTATTTTCTTTGTTTATTTTTAAAATCATTCATATAGGTTAATAAAACTAACATTGAATAATTCGTTATTATCATATTACTTACTTTTAATGAATTATAAATAAACAACTAATAATTGTTGCAGATGCTAGAATAATTACATGTTAACAATTTTTTTTTTTTACATATTCTTTCCACAAAAAAAGCTATCACGCAATGCACTATTAAAATTACACTTGATGACAAATTCTATTGTTTCTAAGAAATACTTCATAAGATCTAGATTTAATATTTCTCTATTGTTTTCAACCAATTAGATATCTATTAAAAGAACTTTCATTTTTTTTTCAAGAATTATTTTATTTTGATATTAAGAAAAAAATATGAGTCTGGAAGTTATCTGTTAAGTTGTGATCGATTGTATATAATAAAAGCCAACCATATTCAACATTGTTTTTGAAAATGTACACAAAAAAAGAAGGTTTTCAGCCGAGATGGACATGTCAACGATTTTTCGACTCAAATCAGAGTAAAATTATGAATTATTTCTATTAAAAAAAATTATGCCAATTATGACGCAAAAGGATTTCAACCACTTGTCACTCCAAACTTTCAAAGATAAAACTGTTGAACAAAGAGCTTTTAATTGATTAAGCATTTTTTTCGTATAAATAAGGAATCATCGTTCGATGATGCATAATGCTAAATTTAAGATCAATGGCTTTCATGAAGCTAATGGATGCTGACCATTCTATCATTCATATTGGCAAACTCAATATAACAATTGAATCAGTGACAACACTCTAGAACAAGTCGACCTATTGACAATGATTTGTATTATATATTGAACATTGTATTGCACAATTTGTTTCTTTCTTTGGAAATAATTTGTAATTTTATTTATTTGTTTTTCTAGAGAAACAATTATAAACTCATGTAATCATATTTCCAAAGCTTGTTTATGAAAATCTCGAATATGTTGAGTAAAATTTTAAGTAACGCTGAACATATCAAAAATTCTTTGTTTGGCTTTTCATATAATAAACATTTAGTAGATCATCTGTTTTTTTTCTTTATTATATTGAAGATTTTTAAAGAATTTATCATGAGCAGTTCTAGGTAACGTTAAACTTGATGAAGAAGACAAAATAGCAATTGCTGAAGTGATTAGACCTATTACTTGTATTTAGATGTCATCTCGAGATGAAGACAAGCCGAAAGAATTATTTTCTTGATTGATATTAGAGTTAACTACAGTTTATTAGAGTATTTACTAATTGTATTATTATAATACAAAGAAATCAAATCAATGTATTTTCATTAAATAAATCATTGGGAAATGAAAATGATCAATAAAAATTGAAAAAGATCTCTCTACGTATTTCCAAATCATTTATTTTATTTCAATGTGAAGTTACTCTATGAACATATGTACTATACTCGATTTCTTTTTTCTCAAATTAAATTAGAAAGCAAAATTGAACTGCACGAAACACCTATATTTATATACGTTTTCTTGACCTTGACGTGACCTATTTTTATATGATCAAGTCACAAATCAATTCAAGTCCTTATCTCTCATCAAAAAAAAATTCGAAATCAAATCGAGTCATGTCAAAAATAGCTTAACTTTCTCATCTGTGACTTTTAGAGTGTTTCATGTCAGTAATCATTCGAACGATATAAATATTGATTTTCTTAATTAAAAGCTAGACGATATATTTCGGTATTAATAGTTGAGAATTTTGTCCAGGCAATTAATTGTGAAATACCTTCTTACAGACGAACCAATGTAGTTTTCAGGTAAAAAAGACTATTAGCTTTACTATTCTGATCCTTCTGAAAATATGTATGTGAAATCTTAATCCCACTTGTAGTTTATTTTTGTATATATATATATATATATCGAAACTCTTCGCAACAATCTAACGACTATATACATGGCGATAACAGAAGATGAAAAGCCATTCGATGAAAAATCATATAGATTATGAAGAAGAAAAGAAGATTCATAAAATAAGTTTAAAGAAACAAGATTAGAAAGTAAGGAAAATATCCATCACATGTACATATATGACAGAAAAGAAAAATTTATGACACATGACTAACAATAAGAGAACAGAAGAAGAAATTAAATATGAGTATGATCATATAGATAATGAGAAAACTCTTATAATCTCATTTGAAGAAGATGCAAGTCATAACAATATAAGTCTCAACAGTCAAAGATAGATCTAGTGAAGAAATTCGGCAAGTTTGCATATTTTTACCCTCTAGCTAGATCATATATTTAGTACATGGAATATGATGTGTGTTGATTAATGTTAACAGGAGTGCAGTTTTATCAACCATCCATACATTCTCTCCCGCATTCCAACTGGTTATTGTATATTCATGAAATAAATACTGTTGCTGACAAATGAATAACTATTAATGGTGGATATTGATATCACAATATCAATGACATATCTTCAGATGGAATTCGTTTCACGTAGCTTTATAAATCAATTCTCATTTTTGATTTTGTATTTCTATAAAATCTATTGAATTAAACTTGATGATCTAATTATTATTAAAACTGTTCTACGAACAAACAATTCATTTTGCTCTTGATGAATATAACATAGTGATGTTCTCATGACGACTTGAATTATTATGGATCAATCAATTGATATCACATTAATTCGAATATTAGATAAATGAAAGTCAAGATTCATTTGAATGCGTTCGAATTTTTTTACTTAATTTTTCAATATCTTATTCAAAATAGTCATCATCTTCTTCTTAGTGTTTCGTCATTCTTTCAAATAATTGTTTAATTTAATATCAATTACTTAATCTACTATAGACCACGATTAGCTATTTCTTTATGATAACGTTCACTAATGTATGTCGAACAAAATCGCTGAGTACATATGTTATATGAAATTATGCCTGTCTTTTTGCAATTTGAACAGCTTTTGTTACATTGATTTTCCTCCTTTGGAGATAAAATCTTCTATGTACGTATATTCGCGCAGTGAGGTCATTTTAACAGTACTTTCCTTGCTTCATTGAATTCTTGAAGAAAAAAAATTATTGTTCTTCCGTAAATTCACGCTAATTATGGAAAATAATTTTATATTTCGGTATTTTCTTTGAGAATGTTTACTTTATTTTAATCATATTTGAACTAATTTATATTTTTTTTATTCATATTTATTGTTGATGAAAAGTACGAAATCGATGTTATTGTTCCAAATAGTTTGTTTAATTTGTCTAAAAACTAACAAGAACACTTTGATAATGAGTAAAATAGAAAAGGCCTTTGGCAATTAATAATTATTAAGATGATTTTAGTAGATTAATCATTTTTGATTTATTTTATTACTCTTAATATGAAAGAACTAATAGTTTTTGTTTTATCGTTATTAATCCGATATTAGTATGACATTTTACCTAAACATTTATTCAATCACAAAGTACATTCGATGTCCTTGTAGACTTTTCATTTTTTTAAACTTTAGAAAGCATTCATTAGCAAATATATAGTGCCATTACTCTGATGAATTTTTCATTTTCTTTTCAAAATCATTGATTTAGAAAACGTAATGGCTCGTTTTAAGGTGATACGTCGAATGTAATTATGATAGCTCTATTCACTGATTAAACCTATAGTGTTGTTATTTCTCTTTTTCTTTCACATGTAACTGTGAAAGTTTCAAGTGAATGTCGTTACATGTACACTTTAAAATTGGACTAGCTCAGTTTATTTACGAGCAAGCACTTGAAAAAAAAACGACGGCGGAGCACAACAGTCTTTGTTCAATAACTTGACTGTTTTTTTTTTACTTCTAAACGTCTAATTGTATTGATGTAATAGCTAACAAGAGAGGATAGAAACGGGGAATGATTGTTGTCTCGGTAACTCATTCTTCTCCTACTGTACAGGAAAAAAAGAGAAAAAAAGAGAAAAGTATTTGTGGTGATGTGTGTTATTCTAATAAAAAACTTGAGAGAACAAAGCGAAAATAGTGTTTTTGTAATGTGCGAATCATTCAATACGACAGCTAGAAGTATAGGAGGTTTTAATTCTCAATTATCATTTTATGAATATCCACCAAATAAACCATTCATTAATTCAACACATCAACCATTAAGACCATCACATAATTTATCTAGAACAGTTACATTACCTGAATCTAATCGTGATCACTTATTAACATCATTACAATCATTATCATTGAAAATAAAAACTCTTGAAAATGAACGTGAAGTTAGTCACAAAACTTTATGTTTACTTTTTTTTTTGTCAATTGTGGTTTTTTCTTTTTTGATATTTAGCAAGCTGAATTGAGTTTGCATGAAATAACAGGTGGTTTTTCTCGATCATCAAAGTATCGTCGAGATCCACAAGAAAATATTGATGAGCAACTTGAAGCAGCTGAAGGAAATTTTCGTCGTCTACAACATCAACATAAACGAGCTCTTCAAATATTAAATGAACATCAATCATCAAAACATCCAACAAAACGTAAAAAGAAACGATCATCTAAAGACAATCGTAGTTGTGATTCATTTACATCACCAACAAATGCTGAAGGAAGACATTATCATTTAGATATGAATAATGTACCGTTTATACTTGGACAATCAACATCACCAAGTCATAATGTTAAATCAAATGTACAAAAAGTAAGAGAGAGAAAAAAATAATAACAAAAGTAAAAAAACAAAGAAAAAAAAGAAAATCTTTCTATTTTAAATTTAGGTCATTGCTTTATTAAAAAATCATAATCGTCAACTATGTTTATCATCTAAAGAATATGCTGATCTTCTTCATCCTCCTCATAAAAGCGAATTATCTCCACATACACTTCTTTATCTTGATCATTATAAAAAACCATCAAATCGTCCTTCATCGGCTTCACCAGTGCGTTCAACTCGTCGTCCAATTACAACTTCTACAACACGTCGTCCACAAACAGCTTCTACTATAGATAGTCAATGTTATTCACGTATAAAACGTCTACGTAGAGAATATGCTATACTTTCTCGTGAACATGCAAGATTATATTTATCTCAAACAAGCTCAGATGATTTAGATATCTTAACTCGAAGAATGGAAATTATTCTTGAAGAATTGCAACAATTACAAAGACAATATATGACTTTATCTCAAAGTCATATGGAACAAGATCTTAATAAAACACCAATAGAAACGTTAAGAAGAACAAAATTACTTCAACTTATTCTTAAAGATCCTATTACTAAACAACAAAAACATTAAGAACATTTCTATTACTCTTTTTTCTTGTAACAATAGAATAGTATTACGATATGAAAGTACTATTTCAATACAAATTGTCTAATTTAAAAGAAAAAAGAAATCAAGAATGAATATAAAGCTTCGTCTAGTAAATAAAAGTAAGAACATTTTTATTTATTATTTGAACAATCTAGTTAAATAAGGCTTCACAATCAACAGCAACCAAGATATAAGATGAACGATTTAAATTCTTGAGAATCCTTCGATTAAATCTATCCTTTTGAAAAACAAAGCATTTTTTATATATAGCTTTCACAATATCATTATAGAAAAAACGAATGTTATTTTAAATCATTTCATGAATAAACTAACGAAATTATTTGTGTGTTTGATTATCAAACGTACATAAATCTACCATATTTACTTAACAAATTAACGAAGCTACTCAATCAATCTATTGAGTTTTTCTATGACTTTGAACAGTATGTTTTCATTATCTAGACAGACACATTGAACAATAAAAAAACAAATAATCGTATCAAAAATATTTGAACGTGGAAGTTTTCTATGGAATATATGCATTTGACCTAATGTGTTAAATTCTATTCGTCCAAATCATATAAATAGAAAATAAAATCAGCGCCAAATATTAAATTTGAAATTTCCATTATTTATAAAACAGACAAGTTTGAAAATCATAGAATTTTTTCGAATACTTGAACAAATTGATCGAACGATATTGTTCAGTTTATAATTTTCCACTGAAAAATGATTGCAAATCATAAGAAAAACAAACAGAAATAAATCGATGGTTCACTATAAAATATAAGGAAAAAAAATGCACATATATATTTGAGAAATATGTTCATCGAGTATTTTATTTATTTTTTTCCTCAGAAAGAGAAAAAGGAACATCTCGTGCGGCATTCTTATATTTTGGATACCGATCTGTCACGTTTCTCTTTCTCTACTCAAAAAAAAAAATCCAAAAAATTAAATCTCGATAGGCCTTCACACAGCAATCGTTTTGATGCAAAACAACCATTTGTTTTTATCAATAGATGGTTTGTCCTTGTAACACACATTATTTCTTTTTTCATTGATTACAGTTTAAAATGGTTAGATAATGAGACAAATGATCATTCGAACTGTCAAGAAAAATGCAAATCATATCAATCAACAGCACAATGATAATACGTTGTTAACTAAGGAATGAGAAAGAGAAAAAAATATATGATGACGCAGCGCATTTTTTTCCCTGTGCATAGGATATTGATGATATCAAGTGACAAAAGAATGTTGAGCAATTTTGAATTTCACCCTTCGCTGGGCATATTCTGAACGCCGTTCCTCTTCGTTTTATAAAACGGAGTATTGTAAACTAGTCTACGACGACAGATAAAGTTCAACTATGTTTCCTTTTGAACAAGTTGTTTTTGATGCTGGAAAAAACAATATTTGAAAAATATGGTACTTCAATAAGTAACAAATACCATAGAAGAAAACACGATCAGTAGTACTACCATCGTAGTTCCTAGAATTTTCACTGTACACCTTTCAAAGTTTCTGAATAAGGCCCAGTGTAAATCTATCCAAAATGCCATAATCAATTCAAGTATAGTTGTTTTCTGGTTATAACTTATTCCTAATTAAAGTCTTCATACAAAGTCACATGGCTGCAAAACATACACACAATCTATCTAATACCGAGAAAAAAGAACACTGAATTGTGGGTAATAATCTGCCACAAAATTTTCTTCCATCCTCAGAGGAGAAAACCATGTATTATCACATAAGCAAAACATTGACGAAGCCTCAAAGGCCATTAAAAAATACTTAAAATTACAATCAACGCGGTACAAACTTCGCTCACCCTTTTGCTGAAAAGAAAATAAGATGATAGAAATAAGATGATTAGTAGCGAAGTTTCGAATTCTATTCATCTCTTTAGTTTTATTGAACATTCGTTCTTATTTTTACAATGCTAACATTTTAGATTTAATTAATTATAATACAGAAACAGCAGTAAAAACAATGAGTATTGTGTTGTGAGCCTTTCAGCATTCATCTATGTTATTGTTTATGCCGATATTATTTTGAAGATATTTTTTTATGCTTAGCGAACTGCTACTGAGATTCGAATATAATACAAGCATTTTGATAACTTAATTGAACGATGTATTTATTGGCGTTTATGTTAATTACCAAGACAACGCCAAATAACTGATGGAATGAACGCCAATGTAGTCTCCCATGAACAAACATAAATTTCTTTTTCAATTGTTTTATTCATTTTTCGCTTTCTCTTGTGTTATTATATAAACATGTTTATGTTATTATATAGGT